>CM052198.1:10027876-10040232 GCA_028455805.1 Lasioglossum figueresi | reverse complement strand
AAGTAAGACTTTTGAGGCAAATAGCCCCCCTAGATTGATCTTTTATCTACCGATTTTGACTAATAAGAAACCCCGTCTTTGCATTATTAAGATATCAGGAGTGGAATCCCCGGACCGTTGCAATCTTTGCGTACGTATACGTGGTCTAGCGGTGTGTGAGTGTACTGTGGTGACTGTGTGCAGTCACACGCGAGTGTCGTCTGTCTAGGAGACGCAGTCCTTAACCCCTTGACGTACCTTTTCCTTTACAGTTACAGTGATTAGAACGACTTTATGCACAAAAATGTCGTACAAGGGAAAAGAGAATGTATATTTTCTGTATGGCTATATTTCGTTTAATTCTTAAATATTGATTACAAACGAATCCAATTTTATTTCATCTAAAACGAAACGCGTAAAGTTCATATTTGTTAGACTTTGTTGGAAACCTTCGTCACGAGTCTGGCTCGTTGAAGTACGGCGAGGGGTTAAATATATCGGTATCCAATCAATTACCAAACAATTAGGTATTACACCAATTTCATATCCATGAAATTTAAAAAACCATAGGGAATGGAAATATCGGAAGAAATGTTTAATTTTTTCGTTAAACTTTTAGTTAAAATTCGTACAGAATACCAAGACATTTTCGTGCAAGCTCAGTTTGCTGCAAATCGTTGAGTCACGCGAGCGATCGATAACACAAAGGGATGCTGTCGAGTCGATAAGAATAAGAAACAGAACGTTGGAATAAAGCATCCGTGACATTCGCGAAAAGAATGTCTCAATCGCATCTGCTCGGAACGTTCAGTCTCGACGCTCTTCAAACACGCTGCACCCTCGAATGAGCACCGGAGTGTAGGGGATTCGCGAGTAGGCTGCTAGAGAATATTGAAACGGTAGCAAACGAAATGATCGATCCACATTAATATTCGACCAGTCAGTTCCGTTCTGTGGAACTCGTCTCTTGCACGACGGAGATGTTGCGCGTGTTCTTTTATAGTTAAAAAAGGAGCAAAAGTGCTCGTTTTCAATTTCTTTGTCGGCAAATAACGAAACTGTTCAGCCGGCACCTCTGGAAATATTTTCAATAGAGTCTTCTCTTTGGAAAGAGATTCCATGTGATATCTAAAACTCTGGTGTCCAAGGTGGGTCCTAACGACTGGACTGCGAATCTTTATACAAAATAAAAATTATCTGCATCGATTACAAGGGTCAGAGACCAAATTGAATGTTACTTTTCTTCCCTTAATTCCCACAATTCTTAAAATTTTTCAACAATTTTGCTCCACTGTCTGATCCGCTGTCTACCATTGACCATAGAAGTCGATGCGACGTAAAACAAATAAAATGAAATGTTGAATAATTAACAGAGTTTGCCTCCAAAACGACACAGGATATTTTATTGAAATAAAAACTATGTATAAATATAACTTGCTCGGTGCTGTCAACTGAACAACCGTTTGCTAGAAGTGCTCGTACAGAACTGTCCTACAGACCTCTGGTCGGCAAAAGTCTGCGTTGGAGACATCATACCTGGGAATTTACTTTTGGGAAAAACCAGCCGTCTTGGATAACTGAAGGTAGAGGGAAAGGGAAAAAAAAGAATTTATAACTCTAACCCTCGTAATTGCCGAAACAATTGCAGACGCGCGTGATAGTTATAAATTCCCGGTTCTTTTACGCATCCTAAGTAAACACACGAAGTAGTTTTAAATCAATTCAAAATATTGCTAAAGATTCATGCAAGAACCCAACATGAAATTGTAGATTTTTATGTTCCTGGATGATCACAGATTAATTTGCGTCACGAATTTCCCCCACTATTGCTACGTTGGAGAACGGTGACGTCGCGCACTCGCTCGGAGTGGAGATTGACGACAGCGTCGCGTTCAAGTTCCTCGCGCGCCATCTTCTCGCGGACGAGCAGTACAGTTTCGCCGCGGTTAGGCTTGTGGGACGAATGGGAGAGCCCCGGAGGCCAGATACCAGCATCTCCGGCACGTATCCACGGCCGCTATGGCCTCATTATTTCCATTACTCCGGTCGCCGACAGATCCTACGCTTAGCCAGGTATCTTTCCCACAAAGTTCGCCTGCGTACGGAACCGCAGCGGCTTCGCTGCGCGCACTTGCGTGTACCCGGTCTGAAATTTATTCGGAACTAGTTCCCAGGGCCCTGGAACTCTTCTTCTTGCGGCCGTTCGCTGCCTCTCCGCGTTTCTACGACTAATTGGAATGCGATTGCATTGTGCCATGGAAATTTGTTGCGACCGCTCGCCGGCAAAACACTCCCAGAGCCGCGTTCGGCAGGGCTCGCATTCCTCGATTTTTCGATCCTCCACTTCCGCGACTCGTTATGCACGAGGCGACGACCACGCGCGTCCTTTGCTTCGCTGCTCCGCCCTTTAGATTTATTTTTCTTCGAAAATTTTCTTCGAACACGAAACAATTCCTGATTTGGAAAATGGAATCGGCGCGCGTAAACCATCCTAAACCGGCACGTTCGCGATTCCTGAATTGGATCCAGCGCGCGCTGGACGTGATCCGACACGATCGATCGTTCCGCGCTGTCAACTCTTTCTTTCGCGGATACCTGCCCGAGCTTTTGACCGATCGTGCCCCGGTGATCGTGCACTTTTTCACCGACAATCGACCGAGCCGGCTTGATTTCTTGCCTCGAATTCCTAGCAGGCCTAGAGCCACGCTTTCCACTCGAAATGATCGATCCCGATGCACGAAAGTGAACGATCCTCGGCCAACGTGCGCTTTTTCCACGGATTCTTCGGCCACGGTTATGTATCGGGTTTGGGTGAAATTGATCGGCCTTTGTCGGGATCGTTAATCAGACATGGTAACTCGAACAGACACAGCTTAGGTCGAGAACAAAAAGTGCTGCTAACCTCTTGATGAAAAAACTATTTATTTTGAAATTAATGGGCGCAATTTACATCGATGCGATATTTACAACTTGCTGAAATTATTTTGAGAAAGAATGAAAGGTGAATCCTTTCTCTTGCAACCGACGCAGACAATTTTTCTTTCGCATAGAAAACCGCAGACTAGCGATTCTCAGGTGTCACGACGTTATAAATGATTCAATCGGGTTGGCAACTAAGTGATTGCGTATTTTAAGTAAGAAGGAAAATTCAAAATTTTTGTCCGTTTCTGTTGTTACGGATAGAGAAAATCTTCCGTTCGTTTCCTCACAGGAATCTCTTCTAGATTGCCTCTGGAGGGAAGCGTCCTAGATAACCTTTCATATCTTGGTTGAACCCTTTCATTAGGACCGAGCTCTGGCTCTGATTTGATTGGAAGTGACAAAAAACTAGAGTCATTAGCCTGGCCCTAAGTGCCCTTAGATTATGAACAAAGCAGTTCATTCGTTGTAGGGGTATATAAACCCTCTGATTTTTACTCTCGGTGGCTATCTCGTAGAGTCAATTACCAGTGAGATCGGGCCAAAGTTCCCCTTCGTATCAACGTTAACCGTATAGATTCCGCGAGTCCGGTATAAAATCTATTAGACATTTCTAAAGTCGCTACGAGACCCCCGCAATGCCAGTGCGTCAAAACCGAGCATCTTAATTTAGGTAACAACACCTTTCTTTCAACTCATCTTCATTTCAATCGCGACATTTACACAAATGTAACACGTTCTTATAGTTTGAATATATTTGTGTTATTTGATAATTCCGTGTAAACGCGCTAAACCCTCAATTATTGTTCCTGTATCCTAACAGAGTAATTGAACGTTCCCACACGATACAACCTTACCGCTCGGGTTGTATCAATTAGATTATATCAGTTACGAGGCCTACTAACATTCCTAGCGACTCCCTGATTTCGCATCAGGTTCGTTCGCAACATTCCTATTTTTCCAAACAGAGATTTATTCTACCTAGTGGCTCCCCAATTTCGCATTGGATTCGTCCACGCATACTACACAATCCTAGCGGCTCCCTGGTTTCGCATCAGGTTCGTCCGCATCCTAACAGTTCCCTGATTTCGCATCAGGTTCGTCTGTGCTCTTTACCAACCTCCCTAGCAGCTCCCTGATTTCGCATCAGGTTCGTCTGTACTCTTTTCCAACCTCCTAGCGGCTCCCCAATTTCGCATTGGGTTCGTCCGCAAAGTTTCAACTTTCCTAGCAGCTCCTTGATTTCGCATCAGGTTCGTCTGCGTCTGATAATCCTAGCGGCTCCCCAATTTCGCATTGGGTTCGTCCGCGCACCTTCAACTAACAAATTGATTCCTTATTCCTAGGGTAATAACCCTTCGCCGGCCGCGAGCAACACTGTCGATGACCTTTCGCGACCTTTCGCCACCTTTCAGGCAGTGTCATAATTCCATGTTCGTAAAACTTCCGATTTTTGCCAGCAGAAAACTGAATTAAATGCGATTTTACATCATCAGCGCCATTAAAAATTTTACTATTTAAGTAGGTCTGCATGGAACGAAATAAATGGTAATGTGAAGGCGCAAGGACAGGGCTATATGGTGGATGCGACAACACATCCCAGCCTAGTTCCAATAATTTTTGGCGAGTGACCAAAGATGCGTAGGGCTTTGCATTATCATGCTGGAAAACAACACCCTTACGATTTGCTAATTCTGTCCGATTCTTGAACTGCGTCGCTCAGTTTGACGAGTTGTCGAACGTACACGTTTTAATTAATCGTTTGGTTTTTTTTTCATTTGGCAAATCAGTTTTGAAACTGCCTTTCTTTCGAGGCTTCATTCCCATATACGGCACATCACTTTTCGCGTGCTTGCGATGTGTTCTTGCCTTTTCGGAAATAATACAATAAAATATATTATTATATTATTATATATAATTACTAAATCAAAGGTGGAAGTCCAAACAACAAGAAAACAATATAGGTTGGATGCTTTGAACACGTTGACAAAACAAAAGAATGTGCCAAAACCATCCATTGACAAAATACGCAATGACTCCTTCTCGTACAAGTTAAAAATTCCCACTTTTAATTCCTTCCGAAACCGATGATAAACACCCGTAATTTCGTGTCACTTACCTTAGTCGTCTTCGCAAGTGTACATTGTCCCGTATAATCTCATTTACTTCACCATTGCCGCTATCATCTTGCACATACCATTTATTTAGAACATATTTCTATCGCATATACTCAATTCCTCGTTACATTCTCGTCTATCCTCTTTCCCTGCTTCATATTCCCTTCCTACATCTTCCTTTCGAGACATCACGCGACTCAAAATCACGACTACAGTTCTCCCAGCCACAAACTCCAATTATGATACCTGTTCGTAGGATCATTGCGCGAACGAAGGCCCTTCTAAGGCAGACAAGAGTAAACTGCCCTCTACATCGTTGTGCTGAAAAAACCGGAGGTTGTGCCGATTTGTGCTAGGCTAGCACAACTCAGATATGCGATATTATGTTTGTCGGATGACCAGAAAGTCCAAAAATGATATAATATCTTAGCGCGAAGGGCCGCGTACAAGAGTAAAGTGCCCTTTATATCGTTGTGCTGGAGGAATTGGAAGTTGTGCTGACTTGTGCCAGGCTAGCACAACTCAGTTATATGATTATACGCTGTTTGGGTGATTGTTTCTTACTTAAACGTTAATTAGATGTTCAAAACGATTATTCGCTATAACTTCTTTATTTATTATTTTTTTTTAGTAATACTTTAGCACATTCAGAATTCAGATTCAGATTTCAGATTAGCACATTTAGAAAATTGAAAAAAATGAAAAGTGGGGGGCTACTCAAAAAATCGTTTTTCTCAATTTTTCATCTTTTGTTTATTTTATAGTTGTAATATTCGAGCACAATATATCACAAACATAGCACAATTCGGCACAACCGATGAAATTATTTAATTCAACAAGTGGGGGGCTAACTTCTAGGAGGCGGAATCAGAGTGGCGGCGTAGGCTTCCGTTTCTCGTATGTTCCTGGCGGTCAGAGACGTCCCCTTTGATTATCTATCGGCTAGCTAAGACGCTCCCATGGCCCTCTAATGAGAGCCTTAATACAACGTTCCCGGCAGCTTCCGATAGCGTCACCGAGCCTCGTTCCCGAAGAAGCGTGTCCGGCTGTGCACGGGAGCCTCTACCGGGCCGTATCTCGCGGAACTTACGAGCCAGCCCAGCCACCTTTATGAATTTCAGATTATCGTTATTAGCCTGATTTTATTGCCGGCATTAATGCGTAAACATGCCGCGCGCCGGCAGTAGGTGTGCCCGGTTCGATTCGCTGGCTCGCTTCGTTAGTCCAGGGGCCCGAGTCCCGAGGCCTGACTTTAAATCAGCCACAATCTTCGCGGGCTTCTCCTAGGAACCCCGGGTTATTGCCTTCGGCCAGGTCCTCGCCAACTAACCCGATCCCCATGAAAAATCGATTCTTTCCCGAAGGTCTAGCGTTACCAGCCGTCTCCTCGCGTTTTCAGGTAGCCACCGCTTTATGGAGACAGCGTTCAGAGCGGGATAGTGTTTCTTCCGCAGATCGGTTTCTAGGTAGTTATAATTGAATCGTAAATACTCCTCGGATACTTTAGGATTACAGCTTGCTGGGAAGTCTGCGGGAAGAAATCTGATGGATCTTGCTTGGTCGTCGATATTAGAGGAAACCCGCCGAATATGGAACAGTTGCTCTTCCTGATGGCTCCGGAACATATCTGTAACTCTCTGCAATTTTTCCTTCGAGATATTTTACGAAATTTTTCGAGTGGAGAATTAAAGACTATCTCGACACCTTTCTCGGAAGCGTTGTAAATTAAAAGGTTTATTTTTAGCACTTAATCTTATAGGATTTCCGGGATAAAATCATATTCGCGCACTCTTTTAGACTAACGACTGCCTGTGTACCAAATTTCAACTTTCTATGTCTCCTGTGTTTCGAGACTATTTTACCGTTACAGAGTACAGAGGAACTGGCAATTGCATGTAAATATAGATTGCTTTCATGGCTGACACTACCAAAAATTTCGGGACAGCTCTTGATAAAGCTTTCCATGAAGCTCCTGTAAAATTTACCAAGACTGATCGGACTGATCCATCGCTCTTGTTCTTCATGCCTCCATATTGTTTCTTCCGCTGGTCAGTTTTGTTAAGGGATATGATGTTCAGTGGAATAAATCAGTTTAGTGAAATAGGTAACTTTCAAAAATAACTTTATTTTAAAACAGCTGATAGGTAACAGCACCAGGTATATCCTGCCTAAACCGACTCTAGCTTCGAACTGAACTCGCGACTCTCGTCTTGTTCGTCGCTCCGGCTGCCGATCGTCTTTTTGATCGCCGATCGTCACTTCGACGTGACGCACGCCACCCATTACAATGTAACAAAATTCTTGAGTTTTCTTTTATAAAACACTTTGACTTCAACAAGTTTCTGTTCTAATCGAATCGCAAGTTCTGCCGAGATACTTTATACAGGATTACAGGCTGCTGGGAGTTCTGGCAGAAGTCTGATGGGTCAAGACCGTGTAAACTATTGCACGAAGATTCGATGGTTTCGTGGAGGAGCCGGGCAAGTTAGGACGGACGGTTTAGTGGACAGCGAAGTGGGAAATTTGGTGGTGAATGTGTTTGGTTAGGGGTTATAGGGAGTTCCTGAAGTAGTTCGAATGCAGATGTGTTTATCCTGTGTCCATCAACATCCTCTGTTTTAGGGGATTCTCTATCAACAGAGTAATCCAAGTCTGTTTGGCAGCGATAGTTCGATTTCGGGTATTTGTCAGCTGTCCGATCGACTGTAACTCGACGATCCTGGCTGAGAGAGGAGTCTCGCGTCCTGCTAGCTTACGATTTTCCACTTGAATCAATTAGCATGTAGATCGAATTAGCAACAGGCTTTATCGCGCATGAAAAGCAATGTTAATCCTCCGCGGACAAGGAAACTTTCTAGCAGCGACGGATTTAACGTGGTATTAACTTTCAGTTCGCGGTCGGGGGTTTATTAAAATAAAATTTCCGAAGTTATCCGGTGGTTCAATGGCCGATCGGTAATTCCGCCGTGTACCGGCACGGTGCTGCATCGTAAAGCACAATATTAAGTGGTCATTTTCGTGTTCGATGATTATTAGGGGGGCAACCCGCGACAACAAAAACCGAAGAACGTGATACGCTTGATTATACTTCGGAGTTGTGATTAAGGCAGATTAAACTTTGCTAACGGTAGTTTAACAAGAGTTCGGCTGTAACGTATTAACAATTTACTTTCGGACGTAATAGTACGCCTATATGCCTGTACAGGGTGTTTCAAAATTATACAAGTGGAGATTTGTTACAAAAATTGACCGCAAAATGGACCTTAACGCTTTACCTAACGGAAGCCTATTAATAGGATTTTCAATAATTGTGCTGTACCAAAAGAAAGCATAGAAATTTTCTTTTACATTGTAATCTTAAATGAAACTATTTGATTACGTTATCGAGGGTGACTTCTTAGTTCACAATAAAAATTGCTGTTGCTGTTGAAAGTTCCATTAAAAAGTGTTTAGCCATGTACCACAGATTTTTCAAAACTATGCAATAATCACCGGTCGGTAATGTGTTAATAGGATTTCAATAATTGTGCTGTACCAAAAGAAAGCATAGAAATTTTCTTTTACATTGTAATATTAAATGAAACTATTTGATTACGTTATCGAGGGTGACTTCTTAGTTCACAATAAAAATTGCTGTTGCTGTTGAAGGTTCCATTAAAAAGTCTTTAGCCATGTACCACAGATTTTTCAAAATTATGCAATAATCACCGGTCGGTAATGTGTTAATAGGATTTCAATAATTGTGCTGTACCAAAAGAAAGCATAGAAATTTTCTTTTACATTGTAATCTTAAATGAAACTATTTGATTACGTTATGGAGTGTGACTTCTTAGTTCACAATAAAAATTGCTGTTGCTGTTGAAGGTTCCATTAAAAAGTGTTTAGCCATGTATCATAGATTTTTCAAATTTATGCAATAATCACCGGTCGGTAATATGTTAACATTGAATCCCAAAATCAAAATTGTTTTTTATCTCACCAGTTACCGTGCACAGAACTAATAAATATTAATAAAAAATATCATAAAGTACCGAGTGTTACTTTATTTTTCAAAAAATTGATTTTTTCCCTTCGACATCTAGTTTTGAAACACCCTGTACATAAGTGAACACGTCAAATTCGGAATGGACACTTACTCCGGCGGTTTATCATTCATTCAAGTCCATTGACGATTTTCCAAAGTTCGCTTTGTAAATACTTCACGCATGCGACGCTCCATTCAAATGTCAATAGAACATGAAAATCTGCGTATCGATAATGTAACATCGGAACGATTGGATGAAAGTGACATAATTGATTAACACCCATCCCGTGACATTGCGCTGTTCATGCCAGCTAATTGAATATTCAGGATCACCTGCCTTTCTATGCGATCGTTCAGAGCCACTGTGCGTACGCAACTTTTCGATCGATTGACACAAGAACCATTAGGCGAATTGTAACCGCGTGTACCTTAATTGAGCTTGTCTATCCTGCGATTGTTATCGGTAATATGCTACAAATAATCTAAGTAGCGAGAATAACGTGGCGCGGAATAATTGAATAGTTTATCACGGAGGATTAATGACTATCTTTCTGGTTTATTAGCATTGCTCGACCTGTTAACATCGCGATTCTTACTTTCACTGCGGCGGCAATTACGTTACGAGTTATTTTCGTCGTGTCGCAACAACACGGAAAAATAAATGGTTCTCACTGAAGAAGAACGATCGGAGTAGAATTCATTTGTCAATCGGGCCAACGTGAAAACCGTGCAACGCGGGAACGCTTTTACGCTTGAATTTTGCACGGACAACCTTTTCCGCGAATTGCTCGTGTTGGTTTGACCACCGCGAAACTGTTCCCTGTACACCGGAATGCAACTTCTTCCGTTTCCGAGGGTTGCGAAGAATCCGCGGCGCGTAAATTCAAGCTTGCGGCACGCGAAGAATGCGAACTATTGATGCAGAAATGAAAATATTTGGTTAAACGCGGGCGAGTTTGGAAGACAGTGTTGGAATTGAGTGGCGGTTTCTTTTCCGTGGATGCGTTCCATTTCCGTGCGACGTGCATGCTAATTCTTATTCTCCAGCCGTTTGCACATTATTTATTTGTAAAAATCGTTATTAGACTGCGCATCTTTATGCAAAATATTAATACATACATTTAAAGAAGGGGGAATAATGTCACGAGCAACGATAAACACTTGCGAGTTATAGCGCGAAATACAAAATACTGATACACAGTTCCGCGTTCGTGGAGTAAATTAATTTTATAGTCGGGGTCGTTTTGCAAGCAGTTTGTTTGATTTATTTCGCATACCGCAGGCAATTCGACAAATGAAGTCGGTAGTGTCAGTCGGAGGACAGTCGGGAACAGCGAGAGTCGACTAACAAGGTAAAATCTCGGTCAACTATCTCAGTATACAACGATATCGGCAGTCCATTGGTGATGCACAAAGACCAGGATCGATGGACCAATCGAGCCCCTATCGATCATCCTCAATTGGATCCGTTTGTGATAAGTTAATATTGACGGAAAGGATGTTTCCGCGAGTTTCATCAACGAAGACAGATCGGTCAGCAAGTCGGATTCGAGAAAAAGCAAGAAACGTCGCGGGGACTGCCTTCTACGGTAGGATTCAACAGGGACGGAGCAATGAATTCCAGCTTTGATAGAGGGCACCTCTAACAATCTCCGGTTTAGTCGCGACGGGCGGATTGGAGCAATCCGTTCGAACAGATTGCAAGTAGTTTACAAATCCTCGTCCGCGTACCCGTCGATGCCAGCTTTCTTTCTCGCTCACCGTGCTTTCGGATCGCGGGTAAACATTTTAGCTGGGAAAACCTCGTCTAAACAAACCGATAAATCATCAGTTCCTTTCAGTCGCTTTGATAGGTCGGTGATGTGTTTCTTTGGGGAATGACTCCTCCCAAAGTCATTTGAAGATCAATATATTCGGTAAAGCTAATTTTTCATCATTTAGAATAAGTTTTATGCTCGTAGAATTTCTGTTTTTTTATTAGCGAAAAATTCGACTGCTCTTTTCCTTGTGTAACCAGAAATTTTTACCTTCCTCCTACAAATTATTGACTTTTTTCTATGTTATTCGGTAGATTTCGGCGAGAAAATGCGAGGAATCCAAGTTTCGATCCTGGAGCATCAATGGTTCAAAAGTTATGAGCGTTTAAAGTTGAGCGAGTTTGACAAATAAAATTACTTTTTATAATATATATTAGGTAGTTCGGAAAGTAATTTCATTTGTATCTTATCTTTTTTATACACCCACTGCTTTAAATTGTATGTATCCACATTTTCGAAAACTTTCTTAATCACGTTCAAAACGGATTTCACGGATGAAAAATATAATCATTTATTTAACGTAACCTGTATTGCCTTTTTATTTGATAAACTTGAGGGTAAGATGTATGAAACACTTTTTAACAATCCTGTCATTGTGAAAAGCTTGCTCCTTCTTCCGCTACAGACTTTTATTGCTAACGAAGTTTCCCTGTTACTTGCTAGTGCGTTTATTCGACGCACAACGCGGGATACGTTCTCGCCGGTAACAACAGTCGTGGAGGATCTAAGGGGATCGTAAAGAACGACCGGATCGGATCATCGTCGCCTAAGATGAGCTTGAAAATCAATTCGTAAGCGCGGCCGTATAATTCCGTTCTATACGACGTTGAATAAAGCCGACCGTGTTGCGGCCCCGTAGGCCGCGCTATCAACGCGCACGCCTGAGATATAGGAATCATTCTTCCGTGACTCTTTATGCAAATGCCGGAGTACCGGCTGAATATACGATTGCCCGGCCGCCGCAAGAATATTCACCGCTCCGTACTCGTCAATCCGGCTGATTTTCCTTTGAAAAACTACTTCAAACAGTTGCCCATTGTGCGGGAGGAATGCGGCCGTTCTGCTCCCTCGATATACTCGCTCGGAAAAGTATTCGAAAATGATACTGGCACGGGAAGTTCTCGCGAATGCCACCGTCTGATCTTCGATCGTCAACTTTGACATCCTCGTAGAAATATGATACGGTCTAATGTATTTTAAGCGATCAACAGTATTTGTAGACAAAGGGTCTAGCCGGATAAGCATGGGCCAGCGGCCCCCGCTCCGATTTTCCTGATTCCTGCTTTAAAACATCGTTTTATGTCTAAAAAAACATTGTGTAAAATTTCAAATGTCTACCCTCGCCGATAAGGGTGATATTGGGATTATTTCCCCCGCACTTAAATGCAATTTGCTCTAAAACGAGAACGGATATCGACATAGGATGAACGGCAAACAAAAGATATGGATACACTCTATATTTCAGATATTTTTTAGAATTTTTTGCTAATTATTTATAGT
>CM052198.1:9998801-10027776 GCA_028455805.1 Lasioglossum figueresi | reverse complement strand
GTTTTAGAGCAAATTGCATTTAAGTGCGGGGGAAATAATCCCAATATCACCCTTATCGGTGAGGGTAGACATTTGAAATTTTACACAAAGTTTTTTTAGACATAAAACGATGTTTTAAAATAGGAATCAGGAAAATCGGAGCGGGGGCCGCTGGCCCATGCTTATCCGGCTAGACCCTTTGAAGAAACTGGAACCAAATAAAATCCTATTTTCATTGGTAACAGCTTTTGTAGATCGATAATAAATAAAAATCGTACTAAATTCTGTCGAATTTGATACCACAGTATTTTTTAAAAATATTTTTTAGCCATAAACACAAAGATCTCTCTCCGCAGACCAGTGATCGATGTAGACCATTAGACTGGAAATCTTTTTTTATTCTTTCACGACAAACTCGTACATGCTTTCTTGAATTTTATAATAAATAATCACCAAATAATCTCGGCTAAGTAGCAAGAACTGAGGAGGAGGTTTCTGGAAATACTTCTTCTGGAGATTCTTTACTGTTCCACATAGATTTGATGGATGATTCGGCAGACTTACTCGCGGCGGTTGTCCGATGTTGAGTATACTTTGCTGTTGACTGTGGAACGCGTATGCGCGGATAGTTCGGTGAAAAATGACGACGTTCCCGCGGAGTTTTTATTCGGTGAATTTATGCTTCTGCTCGCAGCCTTGCCCTGTCCTTACGACCCTCCGTGGAATAAAATATCTGTGCTTTCGAGAAATCTGTAGCGCGATGTATCGCCCGCCGTGGAGCTCGTTGGATTCTGGATGATGCATGGACGGCAAGGCTTGGGAACAGCATTTGTCCTTCGCGTATCACGGCTGAATTCATCTGAATTTAGCTGTCGGAGCCTGAATTAACTCATGTGCATCAAATTAAAACAACAATTTGCTTCAAGATACCTGTGCTTCGATTACGTAGCAACTCAAAGTAGTTCTCTTAAAAATGTATCCAATATCCTGTCCACAGGATGTCCAACGGTGTCACGGTCAAACGAGTTAATGAACGTTCTTTGATGTACGTTATCCTGTATTATCACCTAACCCGAACAGCCTTAATAAGAATTTCAGTCGATATCCCGTCCATCAAATCCGTTACCAGAATGCTTTGAACCGTACTTCCGGTCAGAGCCAGCCTCACTTCACAGAAGCAGCGCTTCACAGATGATAGGTCAAACTGCCTATCCCGGAACTAATGGAGTAAACCCAATTGGATTTAGAACAATAGGCCACCTGGTACCAGTAGGTCAGCGTTGGAGAGAGGCTGGTTACCCTAATTCTACGATAATAGTTGCTAATCCCTTTTCCTGGATTCCTCTAAGCACTCGCTCCATCAACCACGGGAAAACTGTTCCGGCATTCTTTTGCCGGTAACTCTCTGCGTGTGCAATTCCTCAATTCCTAAATTGATTTTCATGAATTTCGATGTTTCACAAATTCTTAACAATAATCGGACTGCGCGTTTTGTGTGTGTTGCGACCGAAATGAGTAACGCGCCAATTTGGAAGAAATTATTGAAGTTATCAACACGTTCGCACGTACACATTTACATATTATTGACTTGGATTTTGTGTGCCTACGACCAAAATGATTATTAACGTATTTAGGCACACGAATATCCAAAGGTTAACGACAGACGTGTTTGTCGCGGGCGCTCGTTTCGATCTGCTTTCTTTTTGCAATTCGTTGGCGATCGTAATTTTACTATTCTTCTGTTATTTCTGATTCTCTATTTTTATAAATTTAACTATACAGGGTGAGTCACCTAACGTTTGCACCTCAAATATCTTTGTTGTTTCTAAAGATACGTAAAATATGGTAAGGACAAAGTTGAATGGTACAATGGGGCTGACACGATGCCAAAAAAAATTTTGTTTTTATGTCATTTTTTTAGAGATGTCAAGGTCACCTTGACTTTTTTAAATGGAACCACTCTTTTTGAAACACCTACAACGATAGTCCCTTTCATTAGGAATTCGGTGACTATAATTATTCCAAGGTCATGAAAGTATTTACTTGTAGTAAATAGTAAACATACTATGGTCGTAGTTAAAGTAAACATACTATGATCGTAGTTAAAGTAAACATACCAAGGTCCTTCAATGTTATTGTTATTCAGCATTCTTATTTACTATCGGTATGTTTCCCATCGCGATTCCGCT
This sequence comes from Lasioglossum figueresi, assembly GCA_028455805.1. Classification (NCBI taxonomy): domain Eukaryota; kingdom Metazoa; phylum Arthropoda; class Insecta; order Hymenoptera; family Halictidae; genus Lasioglossum; species Lasioglossum figueresi. The sequence goes on along the minus strand of CM052198.1, from coordinate 10,025,608 downwards.
ATTCAATGACTGAAAAGTGTGATCGCGATTCAATGATCACGATTTACCGTGAATGTAGACAAAATGCAGTGCAGGCCCGATTACTTTACGAAGATAGGTACCCCGAACGAAACACTCCTTCTAGACAGACTTTCATTGATACGTACATGTTGTTCCGAAGTACTGGAAGTGTACATGCAGCACAGTACAAACGGAAGAATCCCACGACTAACGAAGACAATGAAATTAATATTTTAGCAGCTGTAGCTGTCAATCCTCGCGCGAGTACGAGAAAAATTGCCCGGGAAGCAGGCATAAGTCAAAGTAGCGTAACACGAATTCTGGCCCGACATAAATTTCATCCGTTGCACATATCGCTCCATCAAGAATTGCACGGGAATGATTTTCAAAATAGAATTAACTATTGTCGATGGGGATTGCTTCAAAATTATTCATTTTTTTCTAATGTCTTGTTTACGGACGATGCAACATTCGCTGATAGTGGCTCAATTAATCTACGGAACGCCCATTATTGGTCTGTGGATAATCCGCACTGGATGAGAGAAATTGATCGTCAAAGACAATGGAGCGTAAACGTGTGGTGTGGTATTTTGGACGACAAAGTAACTGGCCCATATTTCGTTAACGGAACGACGACGGGACAGAAATACGCTCAATTTTTGCAAGAAGATCTGCCAATTTTGTTAGAAGATGTCCCTTTACAAAATCGTTATGATACGTGGTACCAACATGACGGTTGTCCTGCTCGTTATGCACGAGTAGCAAGAGAAACGTTGGATTCTCGATTTCCAATCCGATGGATTGGACGAGGCGGAACTGTTTCATGGCCAGCACGTTCGCCTGATTTAAATCCACTGGATTTCTTTTTATGGGGTCTGCTAAAAGAGACCGTGTACAAGGATGCTCCAACAACGGTTGAAGATACGCGTCAGCGTATCGTCGCAGCATGTACGAATATCACCTCGGATGTACTTATCAGAGTTCAACATTCCTTCGGAGCTCGTTTACAACAATGTATCGACGTAGACGGCCATCGTTTCGAACATTTATAAAATACAGGTATTCCGCTTCCATATTTTAGTTTTATACGTTTTTTCTGTCCTTGACTTTGAATGACCATGGAATAATTATAGTCATAGAATTCCTAATGAAAGGGACTATCGTTGTAGGTGTTTAAAAAAAGGTGGTTCCATTTTAAAAAGTCAAGGTGACCTTGATATCTCTGAAAAAAATGACATAAAAACAAAATTCTTTTGGCATCGTGTCAGCCCCATTGTACCATTCAACTTTGTCCTTACCATATTTTACGTATCTTTAGAAACAACAAAGATATTTGAGATGCAAACGTTAGGTGACTCACCCTGTATACAGGGTGTTCGACAACAGGTGGGAGAAAATTTAAGGGGTGGTCCTCGACGATAATATAAGACGAAAATGAAGAATAATAAAATTGCGATTTCGGCTTCGTTATTTATTTATTAACACTTAAAAATCCGCCTTAAATGCGGCAACAAGTCTAACAAAAGTGTACGTTGCGTACGTCATAGAGGCGCGCGACAGTCACGTATCAAGTGACAGATGCATGCATACCTTGGTTCTCATTTGGGGCCCCAGCGAGGCGAAAATATTTAATAAATCGTTGGACGACATTGAACCTACCTACTCGTTAAAATTCACAAGGACATTTCTAATATCCGCCCTATGAAATTATCGAGTAGAAGGGGGGTAAATGCCTTTTCACTTTTAAATTGTTCTCACACGAGTAGTTTACTCGAGATCGCTATAAAATGGTATCCATTGTGTCCATAAATGTTGAATAACATCCTCGCAAATGCAAGTATCCACAAAAATGCACATTCGTACCGGAATTCCGCACAACTAATTCACGTTTGATGCACGTCAATCTGATTTTCGCACACGAAAAATAAAATATCAGTGAAATTAATGTGAAGTCTGTTAGCGCACCCACTTAAATAACAGCCTGATTCAACGTTTTAAGAAAATGTGTTCCTGCAAGAAGAATCGTTCGTACAAGGTAGCATCCGTATGCACACTGATTCGAGACAGCTGATGCGATTCATGTTACACACACGAGATATTTGGCGGTCGCAGACAGAATGAGAAAGAATCACGAAATTCGTGAAAACAGGATAGACAATGTATTGGTATAGCAACGCGCGGTGTTTGGGCGTGAGTTTCCTGTAGATCTTCATTTGTTTTATCGATCATGCATTGACCGCGTCAGCTGTCTCGAATCAGTGTGCATACGAATGCAAGCGTGTACGGACGATTCTTCTTGCCCAAACAAATTTTTTTGAAACGTTGAATTAGGGTGTTATTTAAGTGGGTTTTATTCACATTAATTTCACTGATATTTTATTTTTCGTGTGCGAAAGTCAAATTGATGCGCATCAAACGTGAATTAGTTGTGAACGATTCCGGTACGCGTGTGCATTTTTGTGGATACTTGCATTTGTGAGGATTTTATTCAACATTTATGGACCCAATGGATACCATTTTATAGTGGTTTGTTCCAGTGTATTGTATACGGTGTTGTAGCGCAGGATAATGATTTGTGGATATGTTGGAGAACAATTTAAAAATGAAAGGACATTGACCCCTTCTACTCGATAATTCCATAGGGCGGATATTATAAATGCCCTTGTGGACTTTAACGAGCAGGTAGGTTCAATGTCGTCCAACGATTTATTAAATATTTTCACCTCGCTGGGGCCCCAAATAAGAACCAAGGTATGCATGCATCTGTCACTTGATACGTGACTGTCGCGCGCCTCTATGACGTACGCAACGTACAAATTTTCTCCCACCTGTTGTCGAACACCCTGTATAGGGTTGTTTGTTAATATGCACGCATACATACATACACCATCCGCATTTCAACCCTATAACGAGTAACGTGCAAATTTCAAAGAAAGTATTGAAGTTATCAACGCATTCGTTACCATAATTTATTTCACAGCCGGTCTACATCGTTGAGATGTTTTCTTATAAACATGTTGAAACATGATGCGGCTACATAAAACATCGTTCGATCCCATTTCCTCGCGCGATACCAAAATATTCAGGTTGCGCATGCCGGAGGCACCGCAATGTCATCCCACTCTTTCTCGCGTTGTTGACGCAACTCCGGGAAGCAAAACGTCATTATTAAGCAGCGAACGTCCTTAAACGCAAAGTCAAACATTTCTTCATCGAAATGACAACACGTCAGGTCGGAGGAGACGTTGCCTCTCGGAGTCTTGAGGCTTGAAGAGCCGGCCCATCCCCCGGGACACATTGTCTAAGCAGCTGCTTCGGTTCCACGCAACGTTATTCCTCCCACCCCCGCGAATCCCCCGTTCCGCCCATCTTCGCTCAACGTATCTCTCTTTCTCTCCCTAGGCTAGCGCTCGATCTTCATGCATCGCGCGTGTACCGTCGCCGACATTTTGTGTTTCGAGTGGCTTCTTTCACTGCACCCTTTAAAGCATCTTCACAGTTTTCAGACTCGTCATTAGCACTACTCGCCGCAGCAGACGGTTGTTAAAGCACCACTTGCCGGAGGGTCCACGCCGATGGATAATTTTATCCCGTCTGAGAACGTCTGACCTTGCGTGTAACTCATCGCCCGGAGAACCGTGGAGGTTCACGGGAAACGAGGGAAAAGCGAACGACAGCTGGCGACGTCTCGGAGAATATCAGCCCCCGCGTCCACGATTTTGTGGTCCCGTTTCAACCCTCTACGATTTATTTTACGATTTCAGTGATTAGAACTTGTATCTATCGTATGCTCGTATATTCTCGAATGGCTGCGCATCGACAAAACCAAAGTAGAACTTTATTTCGGTTTAAAGGATATTGGTGCTCGCTGTAAACGTGCGAGTTGCAAACGGTGCGGAACGCACAGGTGGGAAAAGGTTGCGGGAACTGCAAAGAGTAACGATGTTACGCAAAATAGACAAGCGGGATATAACTGAAAACCGTGCGCGCGTTTGTAGAGGACACGACGGTGCTGCGAGGGTTCCCACTATTAATTTCACCGGCGCTGGAGTATCCGCGAGGCTCTCTGATAACGGGGCGAAACGAAACGAAACGAGTTATTTCAACTGGTACGGTCACTGTCATTTCTCTTCGGTTATTACAGTCGCGACAGGCCGGGACAAGCGGGACACGTCTTTCCACCTAAACGAGTTAATATTCATACACGGGCTAATGTAATGAATACGACCGAGAAGGCATTATCTAGACATCAAGTACACGAAGACTTCCAAACGCCATTTAAGCTGATGTAATCCCGCGCCACCCACGTATACCCTGTGCGCCTGTCTCTGTCTGGCCGTGGCATCCGCGCTGTTTGTCTCCCACGGAAAGGTCTCTCGGGCTGAGCTCTCCAGAAACATTCTCTCCTACCAGTTCTTCCATCACGAACGAATCTATTTATCAGCCTGTAACCATTCAAACGTCCCCGGGCCTCGAGAGCGTGTTCCCTTTCCCTCTCTTTCTCTTTATCGTTAAGTGTCGCTTCCACGTTACCATATTTGTAACCAGGGGATGGTTCAACAGAGACAAGAGAAATCGTGGCTACGGGGTCAGAGGAAGAGAGAGAGAGAGAGAGAGACGCAGGGTTAGGGGATCCAACGAGCTTTAATTTTCCCGAAGATCTGGGTCGTTCGAAGTTTCGCGTTTTCCACAATACGGTGTCGTCTGACGAGTGTATCTAACAGGTTCGAGGTATTTACGAAAGACTGAACTTCAGAGGCTCCGGTTTATTCACAGCTCGACGCTTGACTGAACCCCGTCTCGCGCATCCGATCTATTTACGTTTCGAAACTACCGGGTTCGAGCATCGGGCGTGGTTCATATTGTTCGCAGCCAGCGCTGAATTTATGATCCCGATGCTCCCAGACCGCGCGAAAAAGATCCGCGATTCCGAGCCCCGCTGTGCTGTCCTGGGGTTGAGGGGCTGCGCACACCTTGGTGGATCGAAACAATAGATCTTTTTACCCCGTGAAAGTAAACGAGAATATTTTTAGCCAGTCTATTTTGCGATATGTACCTAGGTGAATAAATTGATTGAATAATTCAGTGTAGTGCATTCGCACTTTTAATTTAGCAAATTTTTTTTGGATTTTACCTGCTCGATCTTTTGGATCAAATCTGTCTTACAACAATAGATCTTACTTTATGAAAATAAATTAGACATTCTGCTTTGCGATATGTACCCAAGTGAATAAATTGATTGAATAATTCAATATAGTGCATTCGCATCTTTAGTTTAGCAAATTTTACATGGATTTCACCTGCTCGATCTTTTAGATCAAATCTGTCTAACAACAATAGATCTTACCTTATGAACATAAATTAGACATTCTGTTTTGCGATATGTACCCAGGTGAATAAATTGATTGAATAATTCAATGTAGTGCATTCGCACCTTTAGTTTAGCAAATTTTACATGGAATTCACCTGCTCAATTTTTTGGATCAAATCTGTCTTACAACAATAGATATTACCTTATGAAAATAAATTAGACATTCTGCTTTGCGATATGTACCCAGAGGAATAAATTTATTGAATAAATCAATATAATGCATTCGCACCTTTAGTTTAGCAAATTTTACATGTATTTTACCTGCTCGATCTTATGGATCAAATCTGTCTTACAACAATAGATCTTACTTTATGAAAATAAATTAGACATTCTGTTTTACGATATGTACCCAGAGGAATAAATTTATTGAATAATTCTGTATAGTGCATTCGCTCATTTAGTTTAGCGAAGTTTATATGGATATTACCTGCTTAATCTTTGGATCAAATCTGTCTTAGAACAATAGGTCTTGCCTTATGAAAATAAATTAGACATTCTGTTTTGCGATATGTACCCAGAGGAATAAATTTATTGAATAATTCAGTGTAGTGTATTCGCATCTTTAGTTTAGCAAATTTTACATGGAATTCACCTGCTCAATTTTTTGGGTCAGATCTGTCTTACAACAATAGATATTACCTTATGAAAATAAATTAGACATTTTGTTTCACGATATATACCCAGGTGAATAAATTGATTGAATAATTCAGTGTAGTGCATTCGCACCTTTAATTTAGCAAATTTTATATGGATTATACCTGCTCGATCTTTTAGATCAAATCTGTCTTAGAACAATAGATCTTACCTTATGAAAATAAATTAGACATTCTGTTTTGCGATATGTACCCAGAGGAATAAATTTATTGAATAAATAAATATAGTGCATTCGCAACTTTAGTTTAGCAAATTTGACATGGATTTTACCTGCTCAATCTTTTACATCAAGTCTGTCTAACAACAATAGATCTTACCTTATGAAAATAAATTAGACATTCTGTTTTGCGATATGTACCCAGGTGAATAAATTGATTGAATAATTCAATATAGTGCATTCGCATCTTTAGTTTAGCAAATTTTACATGTATTTTACCTGCTCGATCTTATGGATCAAATCTGTCTTACAACAATAGATCTTACCTTATGAAAATAAATTAGACATTCTGTTTTGCGATATATACCCAGAGGAATAAATTTATTGAATAATTCAGTGTAGTGCATTCGCACCTTTAATTTAGCAAATTTTATATGGATTTTACCTGCTCAATCTTTTGGATCAAATCTCTTAGAACAATAGATCTTACCTTATAAAAATTATTTAACCTTAATTTAATAAAATTTATTCTCAAATTTTTAATAACATTAAAATTTTAATTAAAATTATAGTATAAATTTTATTTGAAAATTGATTATACAATATTTTATTATAAATTTTATTAAATTAGAAATTCTGTTTTGTGATATATACCCAGAGGAATAAATTTATTGAATAATTCAGTATAGTGCATTCGCTCATTTAGTTTAGCGAAGTTTACATGAATTTCACCTGCTCGATCTTTTGGACGATATGTGCCTGAAATCTTAAGTTCTTCGAGCCACTCTTCCCAAGCCAAGAAAATCCTCTGAGCGTCATTGATTCTTAATGGATTACTTCTCTCCCTCTCTCTCTCCCGGAATCGATGACGGAAGTCGTAAATCTCGGGACCAGCGGTGGCTGTTATCTGCCCGATCAGCCATTAGTCGACGGGCGGTAACATGTATTTCTCGCGGCAATTTAGGCGGCTAATTCCCTTCGTAGAGTACAAAGCTCCTGGTGGGGCCATAATTAGCCGGAATGGGTGTTAACAAATTGCACAATAATGTTCCGGAAAGACGGAGGAAAAGGACGGAGTAAAGAAGAAAAGGGGAAACCGCGTTGGGGTCGGTCGAGACGACACCAAGCGTCGCTTCATTAGGGGCCTAGGAATTAAGGATATTTTCGGTGGAAGGAAATTACAGAGACGCAGTTACGTGGCACAAAGTACGTGCAGTTTTTACGAAAGCTGTTCGTTCGAAGGTGGCGAGGAACGCGTTTAAAAGTCGTGCCGCGAGGCACGCCGTTCTTTTTCCCCGTCGCAGAAATGCACTTAAATGGCGGCGCTGGCTGGTTCGTGGTGGGGGGCTTAATGATACTTTCGGACAGGGGGAGCCTGGGCCGAGTGCAAGAACTTTCACGGGTACCGGGTTTCAGCGGGCTGCCGCGCTCGGGACCGACGAGCCAGTTGGCTTTATTAATAAAATCAGGATGCACATAAATTGCAAGAAAAATTTGTGGGTAGCTGCATATTTCGCCTGCGCCCCCTTCGTTTCTTTTGCTCGGCCTGCTCGCCACCGACACGCCGCACTCGTGCATCATCCCGAACGACTTTCCCAAAGTGCAACCAAGTCTTGTTGCCGCTTGTGCTTATGCTCCTGCCGTTGGCCGATGTTGTATGCAGTTGGATGCCGTTGGCGTTGCTGCTGCTGCTGCTGCTGCTGCTGCTTCAGGGGGTCGGTTAACCGCTTCTCCGTAAAACGGCTTGGTGCACCGAGAGTGCCTCGTTAACCCGTAAATCGAGTGTCTTCTCAAACCGAAGAGAGTGCACTTCAGTGTACTTAATGTCGTTGGCGAAAAACGTCGAGCTCGGCGATAAGCTATCAACCGATTAGCGCGTCGGCTCGACCCGTCCGACGGTAAACCGCCTCGTGCTTCTTCGAGCATCGACCGCAGCCTCCATCGGACCCTTCCCGATCTCACAGCCGTGCTCCAACCCTTCGACGATATTCCAATGGGAACCTCTCCGATTTCATTGAAATCGCAGGGGATGGCACGGTCGGTCACCCTGCCTCCTTTATTTCACCGCTGTCCTTTAGATTTACCTTTCTCAAAAATGTTTATCTTGTCAATTGAAATACAATTCAACATCGCTTGAATCTTCAAACCTATTTTCATGAACTTCGTTGAAACTAGAGCTGTGACTTATAAGTAGACTGCGGATGTTTCTGCAATTTTCAATTTTCTTAGGCCAATTTTAACACTACGCCTACCGGAAGCCTGTTAATAGGATTTTTAATAATTGTGCTGCACCAAAAGGAAGCATAGAAACTTTCTTTTAGATTGCAATCTTAAATGAAACTATTAGATCACGTTGTCGAGGGTGACTCGTTAATTCGCAATGAAAATTGATGTTGCCATTGAAGGTTCCATTAAAAAGTGTCTAGCCACGTATCATAGATTTGTCAAAATTATGCAATAATCACCAATCGGTAATGCGTCGATATTACACAATGGTATAATTTCTGTTATTTGTAACAACTTGTTGTCATCTTTCAGATAGATTAAAATACGACAGAACTTTCCCTGCAACCTAGTACATTCGAAACAAAGCTTCTCAAAGGCAAGTACCGTTTTCCTCTTCGTATTAGTTTCTTCTTGTGCAAACCTGATACAGAAGGTTCCATTAGGATCGAGAAACAAATCCTAATCAAATACATAACCGCGAGACTTTAAAATGAAAGTGTTAATAAACGTTTCACAAACATCGTCTTTTGTCCACGGAATGTGTAATCTATTTCGAGTCATGATCGAGTAACGACCCTCTAAAAGATTATGCAATAATCACCGGTCGGTAATGTGTTAAGAAAGCGGAGTTAAATGAAATATTATTTTCAGTGGTGGTAGCTTTTGTAGATCAGAAATAAATCGAAATCGTACTAAACTCTATCGAATTTCATATTCATATTGTTATAGATGCATAAAATCCGCTGTCTAATTATGACTTCTCGCTTGAACGTGATCCAAGACATTTACCGGCGCATCCTGTTATAAAAAAGTTAGTCTGGCAGGGAGTGGCTTGCATATTGCAGCCTCGGTTGCATAAGGTGGCCGGTCGTGGAATGAAATACCTTTAAGAATTTTTCAACTGGTTCCGCAGGATCCAACAATGTTCCCGCGCGGTTCGAACCGCTTGCGCAACCGGTTGTGATTGACAAGTATGCTTGATTGTCTATGCCACACGGCATAATGGATTTCACGGTGATTCCTGGTTTTCATTGATTCGTTTCCGACGAGCGTTCATTTAAATGCAGATTATTTGCCGGGCAAGAAAAAAATATTGTAAATCGCAGGGAGCGTAGAGGTATATAATACATATAGCGTGTGCCTTCTATTCTTCTGAATGAAATGAGTCGGCCCGGTCTAATATTCCTGCCGCATACATGATTATGAGCTGGATTTATTGCTTTACGATAATTTGCATAGATAAATTGCATCCTGCAACGAGGTCAGGCACAACAGGTCCACCCATGGAAATGAGTGTGCCTCGGTGTGTCTCGTGCAGTCGCCGGCTGATAAGTCACTTTGTAAACATGTATTCGATAGAACTTCCATGTAAATTGATAAGCGATCCGACGGTACTTATAATCAAGAACAACTATTTACTCGAACATCCGCGTCGATGCTATTCTCGCTCGAAAATCGGTCCAATGTATTTTTCAGGGACCCCTATTTCACGTGCATCTAAATAGGTAAACGATGTATCTCTGTTTCGCGGTGACACCATCAATAGTTCTTATACCATTACTCGAATTATTTGTCGCATCGTTAAATTTATATTCAATAAATTACTAAACTTATTTAATATTTTAATAGACTATTGAAAGTATTGCATGACGTATTATATCAGTTTTATATTGATAAAGAAAGTGGGAATGAAATTGAGAAGAAAAATTCGGTTTTCGAATTAGAATAACTGCGAGTGCGAAGACGGATCCGTTGCGTTTATTTTATTTATGAAAATAGCTACACATGAATAATGCAATTTACGCCTCGTAAACGTAAAAATAGAAAATTTGGGGGCGATTGTGGTTTAGATTGATCTCTTGTCTAGCGCTGACGACTACTGAAAACCCGCATCTTTGCGTTACGGCGAAATGAGAACGCTACCCCCTCAATTCATAAACGTGGCACTTACAATTAGTTTAGTGCCACGTGTACGAAACGTGTATATTAGTACACGTTCAAAACCGCGATCCCCAGTATTTCTCAGTTCAGCTGAGCAGCAAAAATTCCGGGAAAGAAGAGGTGTGGCAATGATAGAGTGTCCTATCTGGAGCTAGCAATAAATATAATTCTTACTGTATTTAATTGGTGTAATATACATGAATGATTCTCCGAGTTACCACCTTGGAAAAAGCTGACAGCAGCCTTGAGCAGTCAGTCGATCCACACGTGTACTTACAGACCTCTGCTATAGAAGTGATTCATTCTCCAGCCAATTACGACTTATGACAGTTTCGAAAGTCTATACGGTGTGGATGGCCCGCAGTAATGTCCTGGAGTCAATTGTTTCAGTATCGACTGTGTCATCCCGGCTCATAAATGATTCATTTGTATACACTTCCGCGCGAAAATATTTCATAAATCACTTACCGCATACTTGGGGAACGAAACGACGAGATGCGTGACTTTACTGTTTGCACTGGGATTACCAATATTTCTCAATTGTACGTACTTGTACGTAATCATTGCCTCAACAATATCTCTCAATTGTATAATAAGGAACTTTATACGACACATCCACGGCGAACGACTCTCGCGTTTTTAGAAATTGACTGTGGATCTCTATCTCATAGATTCATCTCGCAGAGGTCCTTGATCTCACAGCAGATTTCAAGCAATTATGGCAAAAATGAATATAGAGGTGTAATTTGAAAGAGTGTGTTCATTGGAAGAATTAGAAAATACTCTTATATTATTCTGAACCCGTTGAACATATTAACACATTACCTACCGGTGATTATTTCATAATTGTTGAAAGCCTATGGCTCATGGCTGAGGATTTTTTAAAAGAATCATTCGATAGCAACAGTAATTTCAATCCTAAACCAACAACTTTATACGACACATCCACGGCGAACGACTCTCGCGTTTTTAGAAATTGACTGTGGATCTCTATCTCATAGATTCATCTCGCAGAGGTCCTTGATCTCACAGCAGATGTCAAGCAATTATGGCAAAAATGAATATAGAGGTGTAATTTGAAAGAGTGTGTTCATTGGAAGAATTAGAAAATACTCTTCTATTATTCTGAACCCGTTGAACATATTAACACATTACCTACCGGTGATTATTTCATAATTGCATTCAATAGCATTTGACCTTGCGTGACCTTGAATGACCTTCGTAATAGGTCATTGTATTCGTCTTGAATTACACTATCAGAATGTAAATAAGAAACCATACCGTGCCATTTAAAAAAAACAGAGTTGACCTTCGTATCTCCTTGACGTCTCCACCTATAAAAAAAATTAATGACATCAGATTACGAGCCCCTCGATATCAAGTAAGTTTGGTCTAATCCTTTTTTCTGACCTGTTTTAGGTGCTGCACCCTGTATACGTACGATTTCGCCGTCTTACATTTCGAAGTTTTCACGTATCGATTTCTATGCTTATATCGCTGTTAAATCAATTGTCATGAGTACAATTGGGGTCGGTAAACATTTTCTAAGAAGTATATATGAATGTTGTATCTATTTTCTGACATGACTTTTTTCCACCTAAAATTCCATTCGTCCCACTGTGCGTTGTAATTCAGTTGTAAAAATGTTTTATTTTGCAGAAAGATCTGCCGTCTAATAATTGCCACGCCTTTCGACAAAGCTAAAAAATTGTAGCATCGGCTCTTGCGATCCTCCGACAACTCCTTTCTTCGCACAGCCTGAATCCTGCATCAATTAGAAGATACGAGCGTCTGCGCCGGTAAGATAGGCCTGCGACCAGTCCGGAATAGCCATGAATTGATTTCGTAGGGGTCCATGGTATTGCATATCGGTCGGCAGTGGACGAGGATGAGGTGCACGAGCTTCGAAGCAGTCGCTCGGGGAAGGTCGGCGTCGGCTAGGCTCACGAGGGCAGCGAACGCTCCGGGGAGGAAGAGACAAGGAGGAATGTCGGGTAAGAATGCGAGGAGGAGGCTGAGGAGGAGGCTGAGGAGGAGCGTGTGGGCGCGCGATCGGACCAGCGGATCGAGCGAGCAAGGCACGCTGCGGCGGACACAGCCACAGACAGAGACATTGCATCGAGGTTAAACGGCTGAACCCTTGCCGGACCCTTAGGGTCAAATGCCTAAATTGCCGCGTCACAGTCCGCAAGACAGCGCGCCGTTTATGCGAGCATTAAACAGAGCCGAGAGAGCGAGACGGGGACAAAGCCGCAGAGGATATCGGAGGTGTGTTACGCGACCACGGAGGATTCCTTTTTCTGACGTTCGGTTACAGGTGAGAGACGTGGATGCGATGGCCAAAGGCTTTCACCCTTCTCGGGGACCGTCTCGTATAAACGCTGAAAAATTCTGCAATTTTCTTGAATTTTTTCAAAGCGATGGTACATACGTCGCGACGCACAGTGTGACATTTAGATCATTTAGGGTCGTTTAAATCTTAATGATGTCGTTTCTTTTTTTATCATGTATTTTGCTAACACTACTCAAAATATGATGATTTCTAATCGCTTTGACATTACTTTTGTTGTATCGGCCGAAAATACGTATTTCAACTCTTGCAAATTACTGTTTGAAAGGGTATTTGATTTAAATGATATAAGGAAGTTGCAAACACAGTCTTACATAAATATATTCAAAGTTTTAATAAACTAAATAAAATTACAATTTTCTTCTCATTTTTGCCTACGTATAATCACAACTTCGATATTCAACGAAGAATGAAATTCATATTCGCTAAACAATGAAAAGTGTTCTCCAATTTTGTATGGTAATCGTTTGTTGCTAGTCATAAATTATGTAGGGTCTCTAAAGTATATACCACATTTTGAAACCAAAAATATTGAAAACTTACCTTAAGGAGTGAAATAATCGCCAAAATAAACGATATGTCAAATAATAGTAATTAAATAAATAATACTAAATAAGAATAAAAACTATCCAATGTAATAACAATCAAACGCAACAACATTTAAACAATAACAATTCAAAACTATAACAATTTAATAAGTAACAATCAAAGTGCAGGCTTATGAACACGTTCTTCTTACTCGGATAAATTGTGTTAGACGACTACGCGAGGTGACTGCATAAGGCTGTGGAAAATAAATGAAAACTCCCAAGGACGCAGACCAACGCAGAATTTTTTTCCATAGCCGACTAGACAAGACTTCAAGGTATACATACTATATAGTTTAAACTCCATATTCGCCCATATAAGAAAGTTTTACTCTGTAGAACATTGGTACATACTGAAAAGTTCTTCGAGTTTGTATGATTATTAATCATAATACATTATATGTAAAAACGATAAATATTGAAAACACACTACAAAGGATCGAGTAATCACTAAAATAAATATTATAAAAATTGGAGTTCAAATACAGACACTTTTATTTAGGTAAAGTATCACTGCCGATTGGTGTATTTTCACCATATGTATAGGCAGTAGAGTTCATTCGAAGCTTATTTTTCATATCTGAATGCGATAAAAAGTTAAAAACAATATCGATTGTGGGTTACGGAGGTATTGCTTTCAAGGTAAGAGTAAATACGCAATTTTTTAAAAATGTTCAATTTCGGAATTAAACGACCCTAAATGAACTAAATGTCACACTGTGCGACGTGGCGCAAAGTGATGAATTTTAGGTCGAAATCGAAGAACTCAATGAAATGAGGGATAGCGCAATGATTTTTTTCAATTAAAGCTGAAATAATGTAGAATATACAGGGTGAGTCGGGAGGAACGGACCAATTTTCAGGAGTGGATTGCACACAGGAAAATAGTGTAAAAAAATTCATATGTTCTTGTCCGAATTTCATTTGATTTTTTTGTTTCAATCAGGAGAGCAACAGCGGCCCTTCGTAAACGAAGCCGAAAATGTTTGGAGATCAATGGCGGCATTTTCGAACATTGATTAAAATAAGACTATGATAACCGAAATGTTAATGTATGAAATTTTGATTAACTGTAATCACGCTATGAAATGAAAACAAATGACAAATCGGTTAAGAACATATGAGTTTTTTTTACATTATTTTCCTGTGTAGAATCTACTCCTGGAGTTTGGTCCGTTCCTCCCGACTCACCCTGTATATGTAGAATACGATAGAATATGTGTATAGAATTCCCCACCTCGTCGACAATAAGCGCACGTTTAAAAATCCTATTTTGCTGAACGATCGTTCAGAATGATTCTCACGATCTTCCGAAAGGAATGATGAAAAAAAAGTGAATTTTCCGAAGTTTCAGCCGGAGTCGTTTCGCGTGTATCGGATTTCCGATTGCCCGGCCGGTGCCGGCTCGATAATCGTTGCCCGGTGCGAGCCGGGCCGTGAATTGGATCAACGATGATTTACTCGAGCCCACTATCGTTAATGCAACGCATAATTCTGCGCCGGTGACGTTAACTAACTCTGGCCGCGGTCATCCCTCTTGCGGACACGAGGCGGTCGTGAACGCGACGCGGCGCGGCGCGGCGCCGCACCGACGCTCTCCAACAGGAAAAGAACGAACACTGTCTTCCCGTGAAATCTGAATTCTATCTCTAGACTGTATCTGACGAGCCGATGCTAGATGTGCCCCGGTGAAGTTGCACGTTTCATGGACGATACGAGAAGAGCTGGGATGACTACGTGAGCCGAGTCATGCCGATTGTTATCGCGGTGACTGATTCCGCGGGGACTTGAACTCTGGCTAGAACGGACCGCGAAAAATAGGCTGCCCGGTGCCGAGGACACACAGTCATTGGACGCGAATACATCAGAGGAGGCTAGGCATCCCTGAAGAATCCGACTGCTGCTATTCCAACACATTATCCTACTTTAAATGCATTCTAACTGAATGACGTAATTCAATGACCAGACTGCGGATCTTTATTGTTGAAATAAAGCTCAAACCGAAAAATGTTAGGGTGTCGTCGGTAATACTACAAGCAAAACGATTTGGGAAAAACACAGGAGGTGCGGAAGCGGAAAATTTTTTTCTTAGATGTTGAGTTTTAGGGAGAGTGTTCAAGTCAAAATGTTGTAAAATAAAACTCAAGAATTTTGTAACATTGTAATGGGTGGCGTGCGTCACGTCGAAGTGACGATCGACGATCAAAAAGACGATCGGCAGCCGGAGCGACGAACAAAACAAGAGTCGCGAGCTCAGTTCGACGCTAGAGTCGATTTAGGCAGGATATACCTGGTGCTGTTACCTATTAGCTGTTTTAAAATAAAGTTATTATATTGAAAAGTTACCTATTTCACTAAACTGATTTATTCCACTAAACATCATATCCCTTAACATTTATGTAAAATAAAAATTGTCTGCACCGAATGCAAGAAATAGAAACTAAAGGGTCTAGGTCTAGCAGACTAAGCATGGTGAATCGGCCCCACCCCGGGTTTTTATTGAAATTGTGTGGAAAACATTGCTTTTAGGTTAAAGATAACCCCCCAAAATTTCAAGTCTCTAACCCTTCGTATAAGGATTATATGAGGGTAAATACCCTTAACTATATCATTTTTTTACTCGGTTGTTAATTAAGATATTCTAATAAAAAAAATACGAAAATACTCGTACTTACGTCCTTTATAACATATATTTTTTTACAATTGTGATCAAATTATTAAGGGTAGAAAAAAAATATTTAATTTTTTAGCGGTGGGAATTTCAAACAACATTCAAAACGAATTTCAAAAAAATTCAACAACAATGTTCTGTTACCTGTTTAATACGTACAAAAGTTGCAAGATGGTCGGAGGGGTGGAACATAGTTAAATATTGAAAAACAAATGAAATTACGCCATTTTAATGTAGGAATACTATTCATGGAAGATTATAGTTGTGAATATACGTATTTATTATTGATCTTGAACTCAAGATCACACACACCCACTACATCGCGCTCGGCTGTCTTGGCTTGTTAGTTGATTTAGAAAATCGACGCTAATTGTCAAGCACTTCGACCACCCGACTCGAATAACGTGCAAAGACAATGTTTCCTCTGTTTCCACATCCCTTATAAGTAAAATCCTCCAAACGAATTCTCAGTTTTTGGTAATCCTTCTTACAATTCACGACTCTGTATAGTACCTCTAGTAGATGTATATGAACATTTATTAAAACATTTGAAGTTTTCAATTGTTACCTAACACGGGTTTAAGTGTCCAAGTTAGAATTGAAGGGTGCGAGGAAGGTTTAAAATATACATCCAAACCACGTACAAAATGTCTGAAAGCAATAGTGAAAATAGGTGCATTAAGTGTAATGCCTCCCTAAAGAAACGTGTTGGGAGAAACTATATATTGTACTATTATAACGGCGTAATTTCATTTGTTTTTCAATATTTAACTATGTTCCACCCCTCCGACCATCTTCCAACTTTTGTACGTATTAGATAGGTAACAGAACATTGTTGTTGAATTTTTTGAAAGTGGTCACTCGAAGGTTTGTTTGAAATTCCCACCCCTAAAAAATTAAATATTTTTTTTCTACCCTTAATAATTTGATCACAATTGTGAAAAAAATATATGTTATGAAGGACGTGAGTACGAGTATTTTCGTTTTTTTTTATTAGAATATCTTAATTAACAACCGAGTAAAAAAATGATATAGTTGAGGGTATTTACCCTCATATAATCCTTATACGAAGGATTAGAGACTCGAAATTTTGGGGGGTTATCTTTCAACCTAAAAGCAATGTTTTCCACGCAATTTCAATAAAAACCCGGGGTAGGGCCGATTCACCATGCTTAGTCTGCTAGACCCTTTACTTCTTCCAATTTCATATAGTAATGAATGATGGTGTGATCAAAACGTAAGGTGACTTTTTGAATTTCGCGGGATACCCACAGTCGATTTTCGTTTTCTTTTTTTTTCTTATGGTGGTACACTCGTCGCGAACATATGTTCACAGTTTCAGCTATACAGCATTTTTTGTTTGCTTGCGAGAAGCATAAAGGTTAGAAGTGTTTTGCGTGTTCGGCGATTTTCTGCTGTCGAAAAAAATGGATCAAAGAAATTGCATCAAATTTTGTGTGAAAAATGGAATTAAGTGCTCCAAAACACTTGAAACGTTGACAGCGGCATACGGTGAGTGTATTCTGAGTAGAAAGAATGTTTATAAGTGGTACAAGCTCTTCCAAGAAGGCCGAGGAGATGCTAACGACGAAGCTCGCCCTGAACACCCCAGCGCGTCAACAACCGATGAAAACGTTGAAGAAGCGAAGAAAATAGTGTTGGGGAATCGTTGAATTACCATTAGAGAAGTTGCCGATGATGTCGGCATCTCGTTTGGTTCGTGCCAAGCAATTTTAACGGAATTTTGGAAACACGATTCATGGATTTTGCATCGCGACAATGCACCTGCTCGCGCATCGTTGCTTGCGAGTAATTTTTTGGCCAGGAACAACACCGCGATCATGCCTCAGCCACCATATTCGCCGGATTTGGCCCCCTGCGACTTTTTCCTGTTCCCAAAACTGAAGAGACTCATGAAAGGACGAAGATTTGCAACGATCGAGGAGATAAAGACTGCATCGCTGGAAGAGCTCAAAGCAAAACCAAAAAGTGCTTATCGGAAGTGCTTCGAGGATTGGAAAAAGCGCTGGCACAAGCGTATTATATCTGAGGGGGATTACTTTGAAGGGGACAACATAAATATCGATGAATAAATAAATATATTTTTGATAAAAATAAAAAGTCACCTTACTTTTTGATCACAGCTCGTACACAATTTTGCTATAAATTCATGAAGATCCCCAGTCTACTTGTTATGTTTCACGGTTTAATTTGTCATGGAGGATTTTACAAAGTCGTTTACTCATTTTTCCAATGCCTCGATCTTTTTACCGCCAGTTTCAGACTGAGACAAATTGAGTTGAATTGCAAGGATACTCGCACGCAGCTAGAGTGTTTGAAATTTTTGCCAGCAGGAAGGCCTAGATGTCTACATCCATTAAGATTATAGCTAATATTAATTCCCTTGCCAAGGAAGAATTCCGTACGACGAGAAATCCACTCTTGCAGAACTAGTTTGAAAGCATCAGATCGTTTGAAGAAATATAAAAACCGAGAATGACCGTACAAAATGTTAATTATTCAGATACATATCTTGTTTCCCATTAGCACCAGTATTTTTGCAGTACATTAATAGAACATCTATTAATAGGATAGATGAAATTCAAAATTCAAATTATTAAGCGAGGAAACAGCATTCTATTTGGTTTCTATTTCTTGCAATCGACGCAGGCAATTTTTATTTTGCATAAAGATTCGCAGAAAAAAATTCTCGAAAATACTGGGACGTCGCCAGCACCAATTTCGCAACGAGCATTGTGCAATGCACATGCATCGGCGAATCGCAGTCGAGCAATGTCGTCGTGTACCGAGAACAGACGATGACGCGGTTAGCATTGAATTGGACAATATTAAGAGTGGCGGTCGTTGACACTCAGCGGGCCTTGCCACGCGAGATCTTCGTAATCGATGATCTGTGAGAAGATCCGGACGATCATCGGCGCCGGCTAAGGTTAAGCTGTCCCGAAAACTGATATTTCTATTCTTCCACGAGACAAGGCCAGCGACCCAACTCGCACGAACAGTGATCGAAATAGGCTTCCTAGCTGGACAAAACTACCTCATCTTTGGGACTGACGAGGAACATTCTCCAATCGATGATCGTGGAAATGTTAATCACATATGCTACCTGACTTTTCTACGCTTAATAATGTTTCTTACGATTTTACAATTTCTTACGATTTCACATGTATAGGGTGTTAAGAAATGTTTGGTCTCGGCAAGCATAGGCGTATTCTACATCTTCGGATCGATGGAGATCTGTAAAAAAAAGTTGCCGCAAAATTGAAGAGTGCTTTGAGACATTTTATTTTCTATTGCAGTTGACCTTGCGTGACCTTGAACGATAATAGGTCACTGTATTCGTCTTGAAATACACTATCAGAATGTAAATAAAAAACCATACCGTTCCATTTAAAAAAACAGAATTGACCTTCGTATCTCCTTGACGTCTGCACCTATAAAAAAATTAATGACATCAAATTACGAGCCCCTCGATATCAAGTAAGTTTGGTCTGATCCTTTTTTTTCTATCTTCAAAAGCAAGCGATTTATTCAGGTGACCTGTTTTAGGTGCCGCACCCTGTATAAATCGGGGCCCGAAATAAGAACTGTGGAAGACTTGAAAATTCGAATAGAGAATGCCTTCCAACATTTACGAAGTATACCAAATTTACATCAGCGAGTTATAAACAATATTCAGAACAGATTAGGGACCTGTTTGCGAAACAATGGTGGCCATATTGAAGCTGGCTGTCAAGCTCGGCTATTAAGAAATATTAATCAGAATGGATCGGTTCTTTGG
Source organism: Lasioglossum figueresi (assembly GCA_028455805.1). NCBI lineage: Eukaryota > Metazoa > Arthropoda > Insecta > Hymenoptera > Halictidae > Lasioglossum > Lasioglossum figueresi. The sequence goes on along the minus strand of CM052198.1, from coordinate 10,005,849 downwards.
CTAAGAAGAAGAAATAGAAGATGAACATCTTTCAAGACTTAGAAGATAATATTGATTATGATTGATTATGTTAGATTTCCGATAAACAACAAATAAACAACAATAGTAACTGCATGCTTCATTAGTAATAACTCTACTATTATTTTTTATGAGAACGGTTGAGTTTTGCCCCATAGTTTCTTTAACACTTTTTATCCTCATGATGCGTACAATACAAAACAATAAAAAAAATTTGACCTTGAAATTCAAGGTCAAGGACAATTTTGCGGCAACTTTTTTTTACAGATCTCCATCGATCCGAAGATGTAGAATACGCCTATGCTTGCCGAGACCAAACATTTCTTAACACCCTGTAATTTCGTTTCTCGTGTAGAGACGTCGTTGTTATTGCTAGATGGTACATTTGTTATTACTGCGGATCTGTATGCATTTATAGCAAAATTGAGTAGACGAAATTCAAAATTGTTGAAAATCTTTAAAAATTGAAGATGTCAATATATGATTTCTTCTCTATCGAAATGGATTCTAAATGGAGAAAACGACTTCCCGAACAACGACGAAGAGGCGCTGTCAAATATCCCGGAACACTGTCAGAATGCGGCAAGGAGCGGGGGCAAGGTAATAAGCCAATTTCGGAGTGAAATCGTCGACTTCCTCGAGGTTTGGCCTGCGGAAAGGAGGTGCGAGAGGGCACGAATCGGGTCGGTCCATTAGGCGGTGTGCAGTGGAAGGTGTGTGTACGTGGGCCGAGGAAAAAGTAAATGGGAAACGGACAATTTTGCACCGATTCGCGATTACCGAAGTCGTGAGAATGGCAGGGGCGTGTTCGTTCCATGGCGGGCTTCCTCTAATGAGGAGCTCGTGCGTGCGAGAGGCCCCGGCCGCTCTTTGTTCGTCGCTGGCGCATCAGGGACAATCCCAGGACTCATTAGGCGTGCATCAAGATGAATCCACCAGCGCGGGTCACCCATGAAATTGAAATAATGGTACCACACGGGCACGCCGAGTCGCATCGCGTCGCATAGCGTTCATGCTGGTCCGTTCCGCAGCTACGGGAACCGTTAGGCGTGCCTTCGGAGACATCATCCGACGTCATCTTAAAGAGAGGCTTTTGTCCGTCGAGGAAAGGTGGGAGTACAATGGACGAAAGAATATCTTGGCCGCCTTTTGGTACACCCGTGGTCATCCTGAACGACATTAATCGGGCGCCGCGTTCCACGGATTCCACGGACCTTGAATCCCAACCGTTAGCACCGTAACATAGCGCTGGAGTGGGATTGGTCCTCGAGTAACATAGGGTTCGCCTAGGACTTAAGGACTGCGTCTCCTAGACAGACGACACTCGCGCGTAACTGCACACAGTCACCACAGTACACCCGCACACCGTTAGACCACGTATACGTACGCGAGAAATGCAAGGGTCCGGGATTCCACTCCTGATTAATCAATAATGCAATGACGGGGTTTCTTAGTAGTCAATATCGCTAGATGAAAGATCAATCTAGGGGGCTATTTGCCTCAAAAGTCCTATTTTTACGTTTACGACGCGCAATTCTTATTATTCGGCAGCATATCGACAGCCACGACAGGCGGCAGCACCGTCGCCTGTCCATTGCTTCTCGCGGCTCCGCGACATGCTGCCGAATAATGAGAATTACGCGTCGTAAACGTAAAAGTGGGACTATTGAGGTAAATAGCCCCCTAGATTGATCTTTCATCTAGCGATTTTGACTACTAAGAAACCCCGTCTTTGCATTATCGAGAAATCAGGAGTGGAATCCCGGACCCTTGCAATCCTTGCGTATGGATACGTCGTCCAGCGGTGTGTGAGTGTACTGCGGTGATTGGGTGCAGTCACGCGCTAGTGTCGTCCGTCTAGGAGACGCAGTCCTTAAAGGAAAATCGCTCTTCTTTTAATCGCTTTCTTTAACCCTTTGCAGTCGGAGCTGTTTTAACCGGAAAATTAAACATTTCTTTCGACCCAGAATAATACCATTGTATATGATCTTTTTAATTGGACCGTTTATTTTGAAAGTGGTGTAACTCCTTTCTTAAAGAAAATGAGATATGACGTAATTTATGCTTAATATAGTGTAAACTTTTTGTTTATAACTAGTTAGTATTTAATATCTTAAAAAATGCCAATGCTTTGTTCAATTTAAAATTGGCCGGTGAAAGAAATTGCGTAACCATTGATTATGAAAGTGGTGTAAGTACAATTTCCATAGACTGGTGGCGGGGTTAGTGGCCACCGGTGGCTTCATAATTGTTTTATTTCACGTGCCGAAAGTTACTATTTTAGGTGACTTATTTTATTTTCCTCCAACAATGGATAATTTCATATTCACATCGGATAGCGATATAGGTAAGAAGTAATAATAAATCAATGTTATTTTATGACAATATTATTTTATGACAATTGAAAATATTTATTTTATTTTATTTTAAATAAATTTACACAAAACTAAGACCCATGAATATAAACAAAAGAATAATCTTAGAATCGGAGGATGAAGATAATTCCACTATGAAAAACATTCATGAAACGTAAAAAGAGAAGAAGAATTATAGAGACAGAATCTTCATCGGATGAGGATATTGTTATTGAGAACTTGGATTCTGCAAAAGAAAATAAAGGGAAATATACGCAACGAATAACCAAAATTAAGCGAAATGCCGGACAAGAGTACTATACAAAAAAAGGAAAATTCATTCCAGCAAATTCTTGTTATTATTTATAAACAAAATTAGATTAATATGAACTATATTTTAAGCGATATTTGTTATTTCAAAATTGAAATTAAATGATATTTACAATTGACTAATTATGAAAGTGGTGTAAGTCCATTTGCAGCCTGGAAATATATATTATTTCAGTTAAATTCGCTTAAAAGAAATTTATATAATCAAAAAACATAACGATAAATTAGTACAAACATTCCCAGACTTCACATAATTAACCTATATTTTTTAATTGTCAGATCTGCTAACATTTAATTTTCTCGAAACAAAAGAAAATGGACTTGCACCACTTTCAAAATAAACGGTCCAATTGGTTAGACCCACGTATTTAATAATGTAAACAATATTTTGAACAACGGTACAGCAATTTTTAATGGCGCCTCAGAGTCGCCACCCGAGCGCCAAAGGTTACAAATTTTCTTTGATAATTATTTTAAATTGAACCTACCCGTCTTGTCACAAATGCATAAAATCCGGTCATAGGCATCGATCGAGCAATCTAACTTTTAATTACTGGCATATATGTACCACTCGCAATCTCAAAACAATAAATTTAGATAAACTAAGATGTCGACTGTATTGGCAAATAAATATTCTGCATTAAAGTAGCCATTCTATCGAATAAAACTTCATTTATGTCGATGTCGTATAAAGTTCAGTGTAATCAGTTATGTAGAAAATGGAGTGCGAGTAACCGAAGGCTAAGCAACATTTCCGACTGTTTGTACGTAGAATTCCCATTGTACGACAACGCGATACGGTTAAGTAAACCAATCAGTGATCCATATGTTAGGCGTACATGTATATACAATAAATAATTAATCATAGGATAACCGTGTCTACATACACCGACCGCAAACGGTATAAACTAGGATTGTTGAACAGCTGTTCGTTACGTGGATCTGGGTCTAACTGTAGATCACACCGTGATCAAACTTGATTTCCGAGAATCCCAGGACAATAGTCATGGTTAGAAGGGGAAAGCGGAAGTTGCAGCGTGTCAGAATAATGTACAGCAAACATTAAATTGCACGGACATAAATATTTACCGGGGGAACACACCTAACGATCGTAAACACGTCGTTAACTGCGGATATTGCTGTACGCTACGGCGTTCTCCATTTTTGTTGCGACCGTACGGAGAATTTCTAAAATCCATTGAAAACATTATTCTCGTCCACACTGAAAAATACATTTTTAAAATTAAAAACAGAAACTACATAAACATTTATTTTTTTCCTGAACTTTTTGGAAAAGCCTTGTTCATTGCAAGTGGAAGGAAAAAGTTGGAACTCTTAGTTCAGTATCAATTCAATTTGTAAGCTAGGTAGTCAAGGTCATAAAACGACCCCATCCGCCTTGCACATTTCCTTTTAAGAAAAACCATCGAACCAGGTATAGCAGCGATCTCTTCGAAAGGCCATCGCTCGTCTTTAATTTAGCCTTTTTGCAAATCCTAGATCCGCATCTGGCGACCAGATTCGAGTCACCTTTTTTTTGGTATTATTGACCATGCCTTGTTCGGCTCAAGCGTCTTTTTAGATTTACGGCTCGCTATGCCTCTTGCCTGGGCCATGGCGATTTCCGCGTGGGTCACCTACAGGTATGACAGCCCTGCGAGTGAACACAGCGAGAAGCGGTCATTTTTTCAACCAATCAGCTGAGATGACCGCTTCCCTCGCCACGGCTTATTTTTTAAAATCACGCCCTTTTGAAACACAGTTTTTTCCATCATATTCACCGGCAGTTCAGTTCATCTCTAGACTTCATACCTTGATCATCACTTTTGACTATTTGTAAATTCCATAGTTGTTAAATAAATTCAGAGTTTATGTTAAAAAAGGTGCAAGTTCATTAAATAAACATCCTTTTCGTCCAATAGATGGTAAGGAATCGATTTAGTCGCGTTCTCGTATAATTGAGTTGAAGATTTACGACCTTCAGTGACGTCATCCCACATCAACGACGGCGCAACGCGATCTGATCGAACAGCCTAAAATAACAAGACACTGTTAGATTCTTGGAATGTTTTCGCTATTTTAATTTTGATCTACGAATCGTCGAATGTTGTTGCTCGCTCTGTAACAGGAACGATGAAACGCTAAGTGAATGTTTGAAAATTTTGTTGGTTTGATTAATAAAATTGGTAGATTCCTTGATGCACCTGTATAATTCTGCGCAGAACGAGTTGCTGGATTTCGTGGAACGACGCAGCTGCTATTAACTGTGCGCGACTCGTGTGCCCGGATAGTTCAGTGAAAAATGACGACGTTCCTGGGGAGTTTTTATTCGTCCTACGTCGCCGGAGAATTTATGTCGCCGCTCGTAGTTTATACTGTTTGCGGACAATGTACGTACACGCATGGGACGCACACGATCCTTCCCCGGTTCTACCATGATTAATTGCACAGCTAATTTGTCGGCGTACGCATCGGCTCGTCGCGTGCCATCAAATCATTGAGCACCATCGAGTAGCAAGCATCGTCCCGTAGCGTTCCACATTCACGACGATCCACCCTTTATGTTAATGATAATATTCTACGTCCTTGGGGCCGGAATGATTTACCCTTCCTCACGGGTAATTTCTGCAGTGTCTATTTAGACGTTGCAATACCGGCGTCTACCTAATTTTCATGAAATTTGCATCTCCGATATCGGTCCTCATTTATCCAACTTAACGCACAAATTGTGTTAGTGGATTATTCAAGAACACAATTACAATTTCAGACGCGAAGTAGCGATAAACCCTCAGAGATAAACCCTAATCTAATTATTATCTCAAGGGATTATTTGTTTAAATGGAGATTTTTAAAGCTCCTTTTGATAAACATATACCGCGGATCTTTGTGCATTTTTAACAAAAAATAGGGCAGAAAGTAAATCAGTTTAAGAATCATTAAGAATTACGTTAATAGATTCGGAGCATCGCTGGTTCGCCAGCATTTTCAGCGACATTTCAAATGAATCAGATTTCAGGAAGAAACGTAGAACTGGGGCCACATAACCTTCCGCTACTAAATACGGGAATGAAGCTCGTTCCAGGGGAGACGAAGCGCACAAGATGCGATGGTCGGAAAATTACGAGGATGGGGATTATTCGGTCGACCGCAGGCCAATTCGGTTGACAAGAATCAACGTTTCGGCCGGCGATGGAAACGCTACCAGCGCGAGTCGCGGCAGCGTTAACGTGAATCGCGGCGAATTACTATCATTATTATCCCCGATGGTTGCCAGGGCGTGGGACTTCGAAAAGCCGGAAACCGCGGCTCTATTTTAATACGGACCACGGGACCTGAAGCTCTGCCCAGACACGAACTGAACACGGCTAACATTCTGCGCTGTTGAGTTCCCAGTCATGATGCTACAACGGGATCCCACGAATCGATACAGAGTTCTTTACAAATCATTTACAACTGAACAGCGGATCTTCGTGCGAAATAAAAACATTCTACCTGATTTGCAACAAACATATCTTCTTTCTAATGTGTTGAATAGGCTGAAAATTGTGTAACAGCATTTTTTAATTCTCCTAACGCTTTTACTATTTTAAATTACACCTACTCTATTTCAGAAATTGACGAATCAAGATACGAAATAACTAAGAAGTTTTGAAGGACTAAATAATTTGTCACATTCCAAAACTCAATTATAAGGAGAAAGGATATTCAATATATTTGGGATACACCTGTATCGTTGAAATTATAATAATTGTTAATTTTTCGCTGGAAAAATGGTGGACATTCGTGAACTATGCATGAACAAATCAGCAAGGTTCGAAATCGATACGTCTGAAGGGCTCTCTTTGAAAAGTGCTCAAAGATTGTTTATTTCACAGAGCATCGCGGCAGGTCTCTTAAAGGGCAGCCGGTCAGGTGCAAGCGGCTTGTAACTGCAGTTGCCCGTGCATCACAGTCGTATCGACGACGACGACGACTGGGAAACGCTCGGAGGTCGGCAGGAATCGGCTGACGTTTTCCCGTTCCCCTTCTTTCGACGACATAGACGACGACGTCGTCGACGACGACTAAGCTCTTGGGCACGGTCCTCCATTCGCCTACTCGAGCCCCGTCGCCGGCGTCTCCTCAACGCCAGTCCCCTTTTGTTTCCAAGTTTGCGAAACTGCACGCGATTACGGCCGTGTCACGTAACTCCTCTTCGCCCGGAGCTGCGTCACTGAACTCCCTGGCTGAACTTCACGCGACGAACCGCATTGTTCAGCTTCTTCGACTTTATCCTGGCCCGTGGCCGGCGTAACCAACCCTAATCGCGGCAGTCCAAGCGCAATAACCTTCTTATTTCTTTCCCT
>CM052198.1:9973018-9998701 GCA_028455805.1 Lasioglossum figueresi | reverse complement strand
CTGTTCACGCGCAATAACCTTCTTATTTCTTTCCTGAAAAAGTAGTATCCTACTTGGACCTCGAGAAATAATTACTGGACTGCGAATCTTGATCCATGGTTATTAAAAATACAACTGTTTGACATTACTTCGTTAAAGGTCAAAATACCGTGACCTACAGTATCATGACCTCACACACGACCCCAAACACGAAAATAACCATAACTAAGAGGGAAGGATAAAGTTCAAGCAATTTATTTCAATAACTGAAATTGTGCATTTGTTACGATTTAATACTTCATTGTATACGTTCGCGAATAAATGAATTTCACGATTTCCCCAAGAACAACTTTACGACTATATTAATGGCGGAAGAAAAATCTGAAATATGTGATTGCAGCCGTCCAGTATTAAGACAGGTGACAAGGTTTATGGTCAGCTATAAAACAGCTGAGCGATTCACAGTCTACGTTCCGCGTTTCCTCCTATGTGTTACATTCTGATGTCAGTGCTGCACTGTTGTTAACACGCGTCAGCTTGTCTTTAGCTTAGTTCTATTAATATTCTCGCTTGGTTTCCGTTAAATATGCGCACGTTAACAATACTAGACTTCCCAGTACAGAGTGTATTCTACTACAACTATCAGCCTTGATTCGCATAAACCGTCGAAACCATTCCTTCCGCGTCGAACAGGAACAAGCTCGCAACGAGCCGATAATTACAAGAACCAAGCCGAAACAACGCGCACATTCAGCCTCGAATATGATCGTAGGGCCGGTCGGTATCAAAGCAACGTCAGAGATCGCAAACGATAATGATAATTGGTTGCAGCGATATTAACTCAGGTCCACCGGGAGGTCCTCGTTCCGACGGTCCAATTTAACCTTCTATTTAACGTGAATCCGCTTCGCAGCAACGACTCTACATAATTATCCCCGGCAATTACGTTACATTCTCGAGTTTCCGGCGTCGCGGCGCGCAGTGCATCATGATCGCATCTGTTTGACATTGAAGTCACCTTGGAACACCCTGGAGAGGTTGCAATTGACAGTTTTAAAGGAGATCTAAATACTCTAATGCTCAATTAATGTGTAATCTCAAATTTTTTGAGATTGCAACGCGCGGCGTTTTTCCCTACAACCACAGATACGGTGTGATCAGGGGGTGTAAGCTGGCGTGTTAAAAATGAAACACGAATTTCAGCGCTCTCTGTGTCCCAGGGACGAATTAATGACAGTATACAGGGTGCGGCACCTAAAACAGGTCACCTGAATAAATCGCTTGCTTTTGAAGATAGAAAAAAAATGATCAGACCAAACTTACTTGATATCGAGGGGCTCGTAATCTGATGTCATTAATTTTTTTATAGGTGGAGACGTCAAGGAGATACGAAGGTCAACTCTGTTTTTTTTAAATGGAACGGTATGGTTTTTTATTTACATTCTGATAGTGTATTTGAGACGAATACAATGACCTATTACGAAGGTCGTTCAAGGTCACGCAAGGTCAACTGCAATAGAAAATAAAATGTCTCAAAGCACTCTTCAAATACTTTTGAGTCTTCTCTGGTTGTTGGCATACTGCTCTTCCAAGTATTGGTAAGGGTCGCAGAACATAAATAAACATACCATCGCATTGTATGCTTACCTGTATCCAGAAATGTTATTAGTAGTTTGACTACCGACCAGAGTACGGCTTCGAAATATTCAATCCGAGTGTTCAATTTTCAAGAACGCGTTACACGATAGCAGAGAAAGTGGAAATGGTTATCATTTATGGCGAATGTCATAGAATTATGAGGAAAGCGGTACGCGTGTATGGTGAAAGATTTACCGATCGTAATAGTCCTTCGCTTTCTGTCTTTGCAAACATTATAAAAAAGTTTCGAGAAACTGGAAATGTGGATAAGAAAAAACGGTTTGGAGTGTTTTGCGTGTTCGGCGAAGTTTGTTCCGAAACTGCTTAATTTTGACCAGAAGAAACGTCGCACGAGCATCGCTCAGAAGCTGTTGCATGACGTCAATGATGTGATCCTGATTTGCTCAAAAGGGTCATAACTGGTGACGAATCATGGATATATGGTTATGACGTCGAAACCAAAGTCCAATCGTCCCAATGGAAGTTCCCAGAAGAGCCAAGACCGAAAAAAGCACGCCAGGTTCGATCAAATTTCAAAGTTCTGCTCACTGTTTTCTTCGATTATCATGCCGTAGCGCATCAGGAGTTCTTACCACAAGGTCGTACGGTTAATAAGGAGTATTACCTTGAAGTTATGCGTCGTTTGCGTGAAGCAATACGAAAAAAACGCACGGAATTTTGGAAACACAATTCATGGATTTTGCATCGCGATAATGCACCTGCTCGCGCATCGTTGCTTGCGAGTAATTTTTTGGCCAGAAACAACACCACGATCGTACCTCAGCCACCATATTCACCGGATTTGGCCCCCTGCGACTTTTTCCTGTTCCCAAAACTGAAGAGACCCATGAAAGGACGGAGATTTGCAACGATCGAGGAGATAAAGACTGCATCGCTGGAAGAGCTCAAAGCTATACCAAAAAGTGCTTATCAGAAGTGCTTCGAGGATTGGAGAAAGCGCTGGCACAAGTGTAATATATCTGAGGGTGATTACTTTGAAGGGGACAACATAAATATCGATAAAAAAATAAATATTTTTTGATAAAAATGAAAAGTCACCTTACTTTTTGATCACACCTCGTATATGTTTTGATATCGTCGTACTCTTAGTCGTCATCATAATTCGATTTTGTTTGCACTCTTTTTTAGACACAAAGTTGACCTTCAATTTTTTTCAATGGGAATGCTATATGTATGTTTTGATATCGTCGTCCTCTTAGTCGTCATCATAATTCGATTTTGTTTGAACTATTTCATTAGACACGAAGGTGACCTTCAATTTTTTTCAATGGGAATGCTATATGTATGCTTTGATATCGCCGTCTTCTTAGTCGTCATCATAATTCGATTTTGTTTGCACTATTTTGTTAGAAACAAAGTTGACCTTCAATTTTTTTCAATGGGAATGCTATATGTAAATGTTTTGATATCGTCGTCCTCTTAGTCGTCATCATAATTCGATTTTGTTTGCACTATTTCATTAGACACGAAGGTGACCTTCAATTTTTTTCAATGGGAATGCTATATGTAAATGTTTTGATATCATCGTCCTCTTAGTCGTCATCATAATTCGCTTTTGTTTGCACTATTTCGTTAGACACGAAGGTGACCTTCAATTCTTTTTAATGGAATGCTATATGTATATGTCTTGATATGTTTCGATTGTCCGAAAATTTTGCGCTACCATCGCGGACTCGTCGACGACCGTTTGAAAAGCCGAGGAAATTATTCGCAATGCAATGGGGAAATTGAACGAGGGCTGATTTAAATGCTAATGACTCTCGGCTTAAATCGAACGGATTACGATGGCTTACGGACCCGGATAATTTTATAAATTGCAGCCGACCACTCCTACCCGCCGCGACGAATCAATTTCTTTTTCAACCCCGGGGAATCGGCAGAGTTCTATTTCAGTCGGACGTTCGTCCGATCTCGAGACGGATTCGACGGCAGCCGGACGTTCGACGTCCGACGTTACGCGACCGATTCGATGCGACGCTTTCTCGGTGAAAGCGTAGGAGAAAAGTCGATAGGTCTCTCGCGACTTTCCTCGAAAGAATTATTGCCGCGATTTGACGGGTGTGAATACAGCTTCGTTAACGGCGGAAGTAACAAGCTGCGACTTGTTTCGAACTTTGTGCAAAAATATTTCTATGCCACTGCTCGAAGAATACACGAATTGTCAATTTCGCACGTGGTGGTGAATTTCCACTTATAAACATCGGAAGAAGAGAATAATTTACTTCGCAGACGATAAAATTCCTTTTAAAATTCTTAAACGTCGTCCAGAAAATCCAATTATCACATCGATTTACATGTATCGCCTGGAAATGAATTTGTTAATAACCTGAAACCGGAATGTTATATTGAACTTTCAGGATGCTGATTATGTAGCAAATCAATCGGTCTGGCAGAATAACAAAAATGTTAATTATCTTTAAGTACAGAAGTGTTAATCGTTGGGACCAAATGCTATTACTGTCTCCGGCGTTTCCACTTTGTATGTAATAACTTGAATGATTTCCGAGAATCGATAACCGAGAAAATGAGATCGAAACTCATTTGTGTTTCCAGAGATTGGCTAGAAAAAAATTAATTTACGATTTCACCGATAATAAGCTGAAAAGTCTGAAATGGGTCATTTGAACCCGTCCGGTAGTTTAATTCAGCGTTAATCGCTCGGGAAGCGATGGAAATCGCAAAAAACGCGAAGATACTGTTAAGTGCGTTCGACGGAATTACACTTAGGGTATAGACTCTATCAGTGAACGAATGTCCACCTTGGCCGCATGAATTAATCACTCGAAGACTTGTTATTCCCGAAGACTAAACGTCGGCTAATTAAAGCCACTCCTAGCGGGCCTTTTTCCACGAGGCTGTTACAAACTTCCAGATTAATCGTTTCCTCTCATACCTGCCTCGATAATTGTCTCGATACGATCTCGAAGCCTGTAACAACCGACGATGGTGATGCTGTATCATCCATCCCTATCTCTGGAGGCACCGACATTTTCCTCTCTGCGAACTGGTTTTCACTAACATCTCATTACCAGTTTCGCGCACAAAGTGTACTAATTAAATTCTCGCCGAGCCTCGATACAGAGCGTTAATCGATTCGTCGTTAACAGACTTACCCGAAACGAAACAACGTCGAAATCGTCGAACTCGTTTATCCGATCTGTCTACATCAGGCGTGTCTAACCATTAGGCAGCCTACAGCCAACTTGCACCCACTTCGCAGTTGCGTCGAGCAGTTAGGGTGTTCGGGACAATATTTGGAACCTTGAAAATGGGACAAGCTAGAACGGAAGGTATACAGTAATTTATAAATTCTCACTTGTCATTTTTGAATTTTTACTGCAGAAAAGTTTGGACATCTAGCTGAACCAACTGGCTAAATTATAGACTCTAACAAGTACCTCAGTATTGTTTAAATCAGCAAGAACTCGAGCCCGGAAACCAAAGACCCAATACGAAGGCAAAAGAGGATCACACAAAGATGCAATTTTTCACTGAAAAAAAAGGGATTCTTTTCTAATGAGATTTCCCAGGAATACACACCTATTTCGCCGAGCATTTGTGGAAGGCCGCGAGTCGTCCGGGGACGGAAATTTGGCCGTGTCTCGCCGCGAGGAGCGGTAAAGGCGTGGCGAGTTTGCAAGAAGAAGAGGAAACAAGGGGGAAAGTAAATGGTCCCGAAGAGTCCGCGATTCCGGGGGTCCGGGTGCAAAAGGATTGTTTGTAATTCTGGTCTGAAGAATGGCCGCCGCTGAAGAAGTGGAGGTAAAGAGAAGAGGAATCTCTTCCTCTGAGCTATTTGGCCGTAATGGAACGGTGGACACGGGAGCCTTTGTGCGTCCCGGCGACAATGTGAACCGGCTGTCGGTCCAGGCTCTCGGATCGCACTCGCTTTTTCACCTCCCTTTTCCCCAGGTTCTCTCGTTTTCACGGTGCCCCGTTGCGTCCGACGCTACGACCCGATCGAACCTCGCGTTGTCCTCGCGAGGATCCCTGGGTCGGTAAATTTCAAGGAACACGGGGGCCGGCTCCCAGGAACGAGGCCATATTCAGCTCACGGAACAACGGAGCCTTAGGTCTTAGCACGCCGAGCTAACGGAAGGGTTCGTGTTTCCGTAAGATATCGCTTCATCCGATCCCCCCCGCGACCGATCGATAACGCTTACCAATGGTAATCGGAAACAGTCGAAGACACTCGGCTCGCTTCCGGGGCCGTGCCGGACCATTCCACCGGATTTCCATTCAATTCTTCGCCCCGGTGCCACGGTGCATTCGCAATCGACGAAAATCAACTTTCACGTTGGTATTTAAGACCCTTGTAATGGCGTCCAACTAGAAATTAAACTTTCTGCGATGTCCTGAAGCTGAGAACTTATAGTACATATAGCATTTCTGTGTAAAAAATTGAAAGGTACCTTCTTCTCTAACAAAATAGTGCAAACAAAAACGAATTATGATGACGACTAAGAGTACGACGATATAAAACATTTACATATAGCATTCCCGTTGAACAAAATTGAAATGTACCTTCGTGTCTAACAAAATAGTGCAAATAAAAATGAATTATGATGACGACTATGAGGACGACGATATCAAAACATATACAGTAGAGGACAAAATTTTGAGACGCTCTAAAAACGACGATAACTATTTTAATATTGTACTATGCGATTTGAACTTTTTTGGGAAGCTGGAGCAAATAGTTCACTACAGGGTGTGAAAGAAATTATTTTTAAAATTGTAATTGATCGGAATTGTTGAAAAAATTCTAAAAGTCGCCTTTTCAACTTTTTTATGAGGATCTGCATTGAAAATTTAAAAAATACGTTTCGCGATTATACTTTTGGCGATTATATGCACTGTGAAAGTTTAATCGAAATATGTCGGTTCGGAAAAAAATGACAGACATTGAACGATGTAAGAATCCTTAGATTTATTGCGGTTTGAGATCGAAAAATTTGGAAAATCTGTAATTTTTACCGTCATTAAACGTTTGTAGCTCATTGCAACGTCGACCGATTTTGACGAAATTTTCAGAATATGTTTAATTTACACAGATCAACAAAACGTATTTTTTAAATTTCCAATATAGGTACTCATAAATAAGTTGAAAATGCGACTTTTAGTATTTTTTCAACAATTACGATCAATTACAATTTTTGAAAAAAATTCTTTTCAAATCCTGTAGTAAACTAATTGCTCTAGTTTCCCAAAAAAGTTCAAATCGTATAGTACAATATTATATAGTTATCGTCTTTTTTAGTGCGTCTTAAACTTTTGTCCGCTGCTGTACATATAGCGTTCCCATTGAAAAAAATTGAAGGTCACCTTCGTGTCTAACAAAATAGTACAAACAAAAACGAATTATGATGACGACTAAGAGGATGACGATATCGAAACATATACATGTAGCATTCCCGTGGAAAAAATTCAAAAGGCACCTTCGTGTCTAACAAAATAGTGCAAACAAAAACGAATTATGATGACGACTAAGAGTACGACGATATAAAACATTTACATATAGCATTCCCGTTGAACAAAATTGAAATGTACCTTCGTGTCTAACAAAATAGTGCAAATAAAAATGAATTATGATGACGACTAAGAGGATGATGATATCAAAACATATACAGTAGCGGACAATATTTTGAGACGCTCTAAAAAAGACGATAACTATTTTAATATTGTACTATACGATTTGAACTTTCTTGGGAAGCTGGAGCAAATAGTTAACTACAGGATGCGAAAGAAATTTTTTTTAAAAATTGTAATTGATCGGTATTATTGAAAAAATTCTAAAAGTCGCCTTTTCAACTTTTTTATGAGGATCTGCATTGAAAATTTAAAAAATACGTTTCGTAGATCTGTGTCGATTATATGCACTGTGAAAGTTTAATCGAAATATGTCGGTTCGGAAAAAAACAACAGGCATTGAAAGATGTAAGAATCCTTAGATTTATTGCAGTTTGAGATCGAAAAATTTGAAAAATCTTTAATTTTTACCGTCATTAAACGTTTGTAGCTCATTGCAACGTCGACCGATTTTGACGAAATTTTCAGAATATGTTTAATTTACACAGATCAACAAAAAGTATTTTTTAAATTTCCAATATAGGTCCTCATAGATAAGTTGAAAATGCGACTTTTAGTATTTTTTCAACAATTCCGATCAATTACAATTTTTGAAAAAAATTCTTTGCACATCCTGTAGTAAACTAATTGCTCTAGTTTCCCAAAAAAGTTCAAACCGTATACTACAATATTAAAATAGTTATCGTCCTTTTTAGAGCGTCTGAAACTTTTGTCCGCTTCTGCAATTACAGCATTCCCATTGAAAAAAATTGAAGGTCAACTTCGTGTCGAACAAAATAGTGCGAACAAAAGCGAATTATGATGGCGACTAAGAGTACGACGATATCAAAACATACATATAGCATTCCCGGGGAAAAAATTCAAAAGGCACCTTCGTGTCTAACAAAATAGTGCGAACAAGAACGAATTATGATGACGACTAAGAGTACGACGATATCAAAAGATATACATATAGCATTCCCATTGAAAAAAATTGAAAGTCACCTTCGTGTCTAACAAATTAGTGCAAACAAAAGCGAATTATGATGACGACTAAGTGTACGACGATATCAAAACATATACATATAGCATTCCCGTGGAAAAATTGAAGGATACCTTCATGTCTAACAAAATATTGCAAACAAAAACGAATTATGATGACGACTAAGAGGACGACGATATCAAAACATTTACATATAGCATTGCCATTGAAAAACATTGAAGGTTACCTTCATATCTATCACAATAGTGCAAACAAAAAACTATTATGATGACAACTGAGAGGACGGCGATATCAAAACATATACATATAGCATTCCCATTGAAAAAAATTGAATGTCACCTTCGAGTCTAACAAAATAGTGCAAACAAAAGTGAATTATGATGGCGACTAAGAGGACGACGATATCAAAATATATACATATAGCATTCCCATTGAAAAAAATTGAAGGTTACCTTCGTGTCTATCAAAATAGTGCAAACAAAAACCTATTATGATGACAACTGAGAGGACGACGATATCAAAAGATATAGATATAGCATTCTCATTGAAAAAAAATTGAAAGTCACCTTCTTGTCTAACAAAATAGTACAATCAAAAACGAATTATGATGACGACTAATAGTACGACGATATCAAAACATATACATATAGCATTCCCATTGGAAAAAAATTGAAAGTCACCTTCGTGTCTAACAAAATAGTACAAACAAAAGCGAATTATGATGGCGACTAAGAGGACGACATTCTAGGTTGAGACAGGTGACAGTGCGCGTTAAGGGGCACTGCGGTGCGTGTACACGATCGCTTAGGGCCGGCTCGCGCCATAATGCGCAGCGTCAAGAGTCCACGCCCGTTCATACTAACGAACCGGTGATCTCCATAAATTTGAGTCGTGTTGGTCGCGGTGTGGAGCGGTCGTCGCGCGTAATTAGTTCGAAGCTGCGACCCGTCGAATCGGAAGCGAAGCTGCGTTGGTCCACGCAGCGCCATTATCGGGCACATAGCATTATGGTCCCGGCGTCTGGCTTGTATCGCGGGGATTCTCTCTCGGTAGCGTGTCAAGACGAGAAGGGCTGCACTCTCTGGCAGGCCGTCCCGCGACCAGCCACCCTGGAATTGGAATCCCGCGTTCGTCCTTGCTCCATGCAAACGAGTTTACATGCAAATACGCTTACCTGCCATAAACCAAACGCTCGCGGGGACACCCGTGCGCTCCACCTCACCGCTCTATCACGCCGACCCCGTGTACCCGACCTCTCTACTTCATCCTGGACCCGCCACAGGGTTTACCCGATATTCACCTACTCGCCTACCGGGAACCTAAACCTGACCTACCATGCGCCACGCCTTTGTGCCTCTGGGTAGACCTCCTAGACCTATTGTCTTGCGATTACACTGTCCAACACCAAATTTGTTTCCCTATAACTGTTGGGTGTTCCTTATAGAGTTTTTTGCGCTGATTCCGAAACTGGCCTTAATTTTTCTCCTACGCGTACAGTTTTTGAGAAACATGGCCTTGAAAAAAAACCACATTTTTCAACTTTAAACAAATATTGTGATGTTATTGTAAAAGATATTGAATTGTTCTTTACGGCAAAAGATTCTGTAGACTTTCCCGAATACAGTGATATCCAATATTAATACATTATGATTGTTTAAACATCGAACTATATCACGCGATAGAGCAGACTTTCATCTTGAAAAACCACCCTTTCAAATTTTCAACGTCGATGTTTTTTTCGAACCAGAAAGAAAAATATCGTCGCCCGACATGAGTTGCCGCCAGTGACACTCGCCACTAGAACGGTCGATCGCCGCGCCGTATCACGTCGAATGATCGCGCTCGTGGAAGAGCAATAAATACTGGCGGCAACTCATGTCGAGCGAAGATATTTTTCACTCTGTGTAGCGGCCAGCGGTCAGGTAGCGTTACGATGGCGTTGCGTTTCGGGACCGGTACGGGGCTGCATCTGGCTACGGTTTGGGCCTGTCACCGTAATTCCGCTAAGGGTTACAGCCCGTACGCAGGTCATAGGGACTACATTGTCTACGTTTTTAGCATCTTGGCGTTTTATAGCTGCCAGATGTTGGTTTTTTCCAGCCTTGGACAACGGTTTTGGGACACGTGAGCCGCTACGCGGACGTCTGCTACCCCCGCCCCCGTCTTGCAATTGCGTTGCATCTCCTAACGGCCTTGCGAATCCTGAGCCAGTCCGAGTCCTCGTTCTCGGCTTCCTCCGCCCTTAATTTCCCAAGGAAAGGGAAATTGGGCATGTAAGGGAAGGGAGAACCGAACCTTCGGCAAGGTTCACTCAGTTTTTTAGAACCAGAACTAGCTGGACCGCACCTTCTCATCGGCAAAATAAAGTCAAGTTTTTACCTAGTTATTCATTCAATTAGTCCTTCCCAGTCTGGAAGGTGGTCCTTCGAAAAACCAAGCGGGCACCTCGCAGTGCAAACACATTCAAGGTCTGAACGATCAACGAAGATCAATCAAGGACAAAACACTCTGGTTCGGTAAAAACATCGATGTTCAAAGGGGGGTTTCTCAAGATAAAAGTCTGCTCTATCGCGTGATATAGTTCAATTTTACGCTGGACCCTTATTTAATCCGTTAAATTGAATAATATCCTCAAAAATCTGTGCAAAAATGGTGTCTTTCCGTCTTTAATGATTGTTTAAACATGTTTAAACATTCATAACGTATTAATATTGCATATCATTCTACTCGGGAAAGTGTACAGAATCTTTTGCTGCAAAGAACAATTCAATATCTTTTATAATAACATCACAATTTTTGTTTAAAGTTGAAAAATGTGGTTTTTTTTCAAGGCCATGTTTCTCAAAAACTGTACGTGTAGGAGAAAAATTACGGCCAGATTCGGAATCAGCGCAAAAAACTCTATAAGGTACACCCAACAGTTATAGCGAAACATAAAAAAAGTTGAAATTTGTTGGACAGTGTTATTATCCAGGGTTTTTCGATAAGGGCGATAGAACTTTGAATTGAAATGAAACTAAAAATACGGAAGATAATCTAGTACCCACTGGTTTATACGTGAAATACAATGTTCTATATCTATTAAAACGCTGTCCTGACTCACTAACTCATCAACGCCCAGGCTAAACCCTTGGATATGTAAGGGTCGAGTAACCGTTGCCCATGAGGGTCGCGGGACGGGGTTGTCTGAAGGATGGCAACCAGTTGTTACAGCATGTATTTTTATAAATCGTTTCAAATGTTTTGTTGGAGGACGTGTATGTGTGTGCGTTTACATTGCACGAGCGACAAATGAAAAACAAATGGCTAACAAGCGAGCGTCGGTGTGCGAGACTGTTCCTCGCGGAGGGAAAGGAAAAGCAGTTCTGAATGTTATGTCGTAACAGATGGTTGTCGTTGTAGCGCGTACGAATGTTACTAAAATAAACGTTTCCTTTACAACCCGACACTCGTGATATTATTTTCGGACATCCTTACAGACATAGAAAGCTGAAATTTTGTACAGAGGTTTCCTTTACGATCTATACAAGGGATAAGAAAGGATATTTCGAAATTCAACCGTTAAGGGGGTGAAAAGGGGTTGCAACGTTTGTACGAGGAATATTTCGTTCGTGGTCGGATTTACTTGAAACTTGGTCTTAACGTTCATCGATACAATTATTTCGCTTTAAAGTTGTCTTATTTCCGTAAATGTATCTGGAAACTAATATATAAGTACGTAATTATTATCTTATCGCTAAACCGTTGCTTCAAAGTTAACCGTCAGAGAGATCCACGGAGCAACGCGAAAAGCGAAATGGAATTGAACGGCATAGATTATCATCGATCGGTAGAAACCGATAGCCCCAAATATGTTTCGGGACAATTTTGTAACGTTTACGTCTCGAGGCGCGAAACTACCCACACCGCGACAGTCGCGAGAGGGCCACGACGACGAAAGAGATATACTTTAAGTATAAATCAAATAGTCAAAACCCTTAGGTACGTCGTAGTTTTTCAAGAATCAACTCTTTATAAATTCAATTCAAACTTATATTTGACAAATGCGGTAAAATGATGCAAATAAGCCTAAAAATCGGTGTGGGTGTCGTTATTGAGGTTTCTTGGGACGTCAATTACAAAAATGGCATCAATTTTTAAATCTAAGATGGCGACGTGACATAAAATTAAAATTATATAGGGGAGAATGAGGGGTTGAAAGGTTTTATTTTCCGAGGGCATTAAACGGTTTCCTGTGCGAGCGAAGCCGCGGGAAAAAGCTAGTATCATATAAATGACAACCACGATTGAGATTCGTGGTGTGAACACGACAAACCGAATTTTCGATGACTCTGGCACATAAGTCAGGTCGTATCTCGCGTAATTTGTACATCCGTACGAGGAAATTTTAAAAGAATTTTTTAAAAAGTTCCACGTTCGAGATAAATGGGGAAGAATGAAAATTTTAATTTTATTATTCTGAGGAATCCTTTATGGTTCAACGTCACTGGAACAGTGTTACAAGTTACACGCAGTTAATTTTTTCGTTCAAGAACAATGTACGATAATGAAGCTTTATGCAAAGCCCCACTTTTGGAAAAGCCCAGTTTAAGATGTATGAATGGAATTGAAAATTGGCGAATATTTTGATTTTATATCACTTTCAGGAAGGTTTTACGAAGCGTACGTCTATAGTGAATATTCGCAGATGAATAATGGTACAATGGAGTTTTTTGACGCAGCGACAATGTGGATTATTCGTTCTGCATTTTGGTATGCGAGTTTCATTCAAGCTTTATAGACTATTCGTGTCTTTCACTATCAATGAAGTGGGTCTCTTGTGCGAGAACGAATTTTATGCATTCTAGTGTCCACGATTGTGAAAAAATATGATAGAATATGCAATTTTACTGAAGTTTACCGTAATTCTCTTCTAACGCTACTAATATTGTATACTTATATACATTCCGGTAAACTTCGATATAAAATTAGCAATTTTAAGATTCTGGAATTATAAAAAAAATTAATTTTGCAGTCAAAACTTCGGAAAAAATTCACAGCGATGCGTGCCGTTAGTTAGAATGTCCATGAATATTTTCATAATATTTTGTTAACTGGAGGAATGGAGCATAACTACGCTTGTGATACGGGTATAGACTCGAAACTTGCCACAGAGAAAGCTCTATCGAATAGAACGAGGAAAGATCGATTAGGTTTGGGGTTACATGCGACTACCTTATTCCTCTACACCGATTGCGACGATTCCAAGTGGCCTTCCGGCGGAAGTCGCGCCATCGACTTTCGGAATCGGATTTACTACACGACAGGGGCAATTCCATTCCTTTGTTCGTCGATTCATCGCTGTCGGCGGTAGGAGAAACTTTTCGATTTTCTAGAGCTACGAGTTCGGAATTCGTAGATCTAGGAACAGTTCCTGTGGAATTGACGATGACGATTCCCCTCGGGGAACATGATTCCGGTGCTCGAACGAGAGAGAGAGAGAGGAAGAGTAGCACGGAGAGCGGCCCCGAGAATGGATTTTCGATGGATCACGAGGAACATTAAAGTCTAATGACGGTATTCGGGAAAAGAATCACGTATTATATACGACAGAACCGAGCGATAACGCGATGTAAATGCGATATTCGATGGTGCCCGGGTGCTGGCGAGAGATCGCGTGCCGTGATATATTTGCAGATTCCAAACATATCTACCATCGTGTCCCCCTCCCCTGATTCTTGGCAAAACGTACTCGCGTTAAGATAATCTATACGTGTTCTCAGAAGGTAATTACCCTCGCCAGATACGGTCGTCGTTACTGACGTTGCTTTCAACCGTCTAACTAAAAAAAGAAAGAAAAAAAAAGAAGAAAGAAACGTTTTCCCGGATCTGCATGTTCTACTAAATTATGAATTAATTCGGCTGGGTTGCTTTCATTCCCACGATCACGGCCGATTTACATATTCCGCCAGCGTTGCAATACGGTGACACTAATTTTATTCACGTTGTTATCTGATGGTTTCACACGTGGCGAGATGCTCCAACGATCGGTGCCCCCTTTATTGAATATTTTAACGCGATTACAGGATCTTACCACGTGGTCAGATACCTCGAGGATATCTCTCTTCCGTGAAATATTTTACGTAATTTGTTAGACGAGGAAAGAATAATTTCAAACGGCGAACGTGCGAATAAAGGTATTTCACAAGTCGAAGTTGCAGAAAGTTTGATCGACGGTTTCCGATGCGCTCGTTTCATTGCATAGCTGGTAAACTCGCCTCGGTGTAAGTACTCGTGTATTCGGCCCCTCGAATAAATATTGTTTAAAATAATAAGAGCAAGCGTATTTTCCGCAAAAAGCCGCGGCTGAATGGAACCACTCGAGGTCCCTTCTTACGTCGCTGCTCGGATAAATTTCACGGTGCAATATTCGCGGAGCCGCGTTTTATCAAGCGCGATAAATCAGCATAAAAGCGCGCCGGGCAAAACGCGCGAGATTCGAGCGAGCGGTTTGCCAGGGGCAGACATGGCCGTCGGGCGTCGCTCTCTTTTTCTCCACCGTGTAATCGTTATTTATGTAACGCTGATCTGACGTCTGCATTAGCGTTTCGTCACGTGGCTTCTTCTGCTTCCGTTTCGCATTTCACGTCGACTTTTTCCCACCACTTCCGCTGAACCGCGCGCATTAGAATCGATTACCGACCGGTATTAACGTTAAACGGGCAACGAGTGGTCATTGCTATGCTATAAACGATGATTATACCCAGCCACCTGCTATTTGTTCGCGATAGGCCACAGTCTACCGCAAAAGTCCTGCTGGATCTCAATGTGTGCTTCGAATGAAGCATATCGTTCATGTTTTATGGGGAGTCGTCAACTCGTACGTAATTCGTAGTTCTGGCATCTTATTCGATATATTACGATGCAATTCGATGTTACAGTTGAAATACGATTACAAGGTACAGTGTAATGATGAATTATATATCAGAACAATGAGAGGCGGAAAAAGTAAAAGATTAGTATCAGCTATGAACGTGTTATTATTCATAAATCCATATTGTGCGATCAAAAATAAACTTGTTCATTAAGTTCGTTTTAGAAGAGAAATATAAATTGTCGAAAGACATGGAAGAAAATTACTACAGGAAAAAAGTAACGCTATTTATTAGAAAAGATCCAGAAAAAGAACATTCTTCGCGTGGCACTGATCACTTATACGGTCGTATTCGATTTTAAAGGTTCCAATTATGTTATACAATTACAAGGTATAATAATTCAAATACTGTACACATGAAATACAGTGTAATTGAATTACGTAGTTCAAGCGCAATGTATTTAAATTAGCACAACTCTGTCTTTCATATACTTATGAAATTTTTTTATGGTGGCCATAAAGCCATACATATTTTCGAATCGGCTCGTTTGATCCGTTTAATTGGCGCAAACGTACCGTTGCAGTCGCGCGAAACATTGTTTTCGTTTCTCTCACAGCTTTCGTTGGAGTTTTCGTTGAAGTTCGCGACGCGAGTTCCGTCTGAAACGCGACGCCATTTTGTTGCCGACAACACTCGACGACAAGACTGTTTGTCTTGGAAAATCGGAGCAGTTCCCGACGACTTTGCCGTCGACACGGTCGCCTTTTCCGGCGACGGTTTACACGGACTTCCGCTAAAAGGATTAATTATCGTGCTCCCTCGGACGATACCCGAGGATCGTGGATCCAAAGGGACTGAAGTTCGGAGAGAGGGAGACGTTACAGAGGCGAGTGACCAAAGACGCAAGTGTCGACTGGACTTTGCCCTCCGCAGACGTTACGATCCCTTTGACACCCGTAACACTAACAAGTATGTACTTCTAAGTAACTCAAAATTACTAATCTCGAGTCTAATTTCCAAGCAAACTCGAAAGGGTTCATTTCCAGAAAACTAATCAATTCATTTATTCCTACACTCGCCGAAATTTCTATAAAGCCACTGTGTTTTGTAACGAATTCTTATTATTATACCATACCAATGAAAAATTTGTATTTGGTAGCATTTCGGGATTACATAAAGCAAGCATACACACCGATTTCAAAACATAAGTATAACATTTATCGATAAAAGAAAAGAAAAATATAATTTTACGTAGAACAAACTGCGAAATTTCTATAATGTCACTTTCATTTTACACGGATAAAGTTGAAATTAACGATTGTTTTTTTACTATTTCTATTTTAATATCGAGCGTAACCTCCATTTGTTTGAATTATATTAAAAATACGATTGGGCATCGACGAAACTAACTTCTGTAGCGTTTCTGTTTTAACAGATACCCACGCTTCGTTCACCGCATCCCTTAGATCGCTAATGGAGTTGTATTGTTTGCAGTTTTTATAAACTTGTCGCGCAATGGTACTCCAAACATTTTCAATAGGGTTTATATCAGAGGAACAAGCAGGCCATGGTAAAACATTGATGTTTCTTTCAAGAAGCCACTGCTCTGCGTGCTTCGACGCGTGTACCGCAGCGTTATCATGCTGATAAATAAAATTGTCATATTCAATATTTTCTGCAAAGGGTATTAGAACCATGTCTAACAAATCTGTATAATTTTCCGAATTCATTTTGTGATTTATGCAACACATTGGAGTTTTTTGTCAGCTTTGAACGCAGCCCATATGATTAGGGAACCACCGCCAAAGTTACGACTCATTGTCACACTTTTCTCATTTCTCAGATCATGCCAATAATATTTACAGCCATCAGGCCCATCCAAATTAAATTTTTTCTCATCTGAAAAAATGACAGACTCCCACTCTTTCGTCCAGGACATATTCGCCTGTGCGAAATCAAGACGGGCCTGTTCATGTACTTCTTTTAGGTCTGGTTTACGTTGCATTTTTATCCACACAAATTGCCCAGAAGAATTTAAAAGTTGTTGCACGCGTCTTGTTCTTACTGGAAGCTCCAATTCAGCTCGAAATTGTGCTGCATTTTTCCTTTCCTTAGCCGCGGACCTCGTTAATAATAAATGTTGTCTCTTCGACAATTTCTTATTACCACCTTAAACATGATTTTTTCCGTAATTTTCACGTAAATTGATATAATTATTAATCACGGTATACGAACGATTAATTTTCTTAGCAATTGCACGATTAGAGCAGCCCATATTTTTATAAGCATCGATCGATGCTTTTTCTTCAATTGTTAGCAGTTTTCCTCTCGTCATTCTAATACACGCGAATTAAATTATAAGAAACAGGATTTCTATGAGTTCTAAAACTAATACTTTTAGAATATTTCAAATTTTTCATTGTTCTCTGCTCGGAATCCAGAGAAACGCTAAATGACTTTATAGAAGCTTCGCACTTGCGGTCTGCATCGCGCAGAAAAAAATCAAAACAAACGTAAATAGTGAACATAGTGTAGGAAGTCGAGCCTAAAGATTCGAACGACGACGGTTGAGCTGTAAAAACACGTTTTTTGATCTAACTGGTCAGCGGTTGACCGCCGACAGTTAGATCCGAAAAGGTAAATACGCGATGGATGAACGACCGAGCAAGCGAGTGCGAATGATAAATAAGAAAGAGAGCACAATAACTTATATATTTTGCGAGGTAGGTCAGTCAGGGCAGTCTTCGGAGAAATTGACGAGTAGAGACAGTTTTTTAAAAGAGAACACGAGACAAGATTTTCTGATTATAAGAGTTAAAGAGTTTTTAGATTAAGAGAACACGAGTACACGAGACACGAAGTAAGACGAGACAGCGCAATATACTACATTGAATGTATCTCTGTAATATTTAATAAAGGATTCTCAATCAAATCCACATTGAACCTTCCTGACTCTGCAATAGCGGTCTAGAATGCGTAGTCCCTCGATCCGAATGTAAACAAGGAACAAGACCAGATACGAAAAATCAACAAGAATGGTGATATTTTTCAAATATCTATGAATATGAAGATGACTTTATAGAAATTTCGGCCACTGTACGCGCGTTGCAGTAATTTAATTGTGTAATCAAAACGTTTCCACTTGACTTGATGCTTCGCTGTTAACGATGTAAAACTTGCCACAACGTCACTGCGATGTTAACAAGGCGAATCGTAGCGAAGAAAGTAACGATCCCGTGCGAAAACATTCGTAATCTCTTGCTCGTCTGCCAGCGTCCACTGGCGACGGTAATTAATGTTACCTTTCAGAGGATCGTCTTCGTCGGGGGATATAAATTACGTGGCTATGAATCTTTCTCTTCCGTGTCGACGTAGTTAAGCAGTTTGAGAAAGACGTCGAGAGGAAAGACGGAAGAACGTTGAAAAAGTTACGAGTGATCCGGGTAAATGGCGGACGCTGTTGGCTCTACAAACACTGTTACTCCACTTCCGGATGATCAGAGAAATCGCGTGTAATTCGAAGCGGTGACAAGCGAAGCGAAGTGTTTGCAAGGCTATACTTTGATCTCAGCTTTTTGTGGGAATTTTCATGTTTTAGACTCGCGTGCTTTCGGGATCTTCCTCTTATAATCCTACACATGTTTCATCGATCCTTGATAAAGTACGCAGGCGGGAAATTGTTAAAATAAGAAATGCTTTCTATAATAGTACTTTCACGCTTATCCAGTATTGAGTCGGAACGCATAAAAATTACAAAATTTAGATTAAGAATAAATTTCGAATTGGAATTTTTACGATTTTGTCAACGTAGACACGTTTCCTCGTGTATTCTGGCTTGCTCGCGTCATGGGTGCATAAAATTTCCATCTTCACGCCTAAATATGTTCAACGATCAAACTCACCAACATAATCAACGTTCCAGAAGGTCCAAAAAATAACGAGACAGAATTCCCCAGTTGGTGCAGAAGGGTTCAAGGCTGTCGCCAGAAATATTTCGTATTCTCGGCGAGTGAGTGGTCTCAGAAACCACCGATCGCCAAGAACACGGAGCACATGCTGTATCAAGGCGACGCGTAACGGAGAGGGGAGAAAATTATGAGAAAGTCTGTGGCGGAGGCTGATATTTCGAGCAAGTTTCTGTACTCGCACTCGGGGCTAAAAGCCTCTCGAGTTGCGGGCTAGCCGACGGGTGCCAGCTGCGTCTGAGGAGCGACTCTCCCATCTTTACCACAACGATAATTTACAAACAATTATTCGGAACCGGCCGCTGGTGGCCCTGGGCTATGTTCTCGTTCCTGTTTTTCACCTCCCCTTCTTATCCACCCGGTTCTGCACCCCGAAAACATGGACAAAAGTGTTGTTGTAAAGAGGAAGCTTCAATCTTTAAATCCAATCTACATCTATCTTTTAATCGCGAACTACATTTTTCACAATTTTTAATTTCTTGTCCGCTACATCGCGAAAAAAGTCTTAGAATAAAATGAACCATGAACGATGAAACTATTGGGTTGGCAACTAAGTCATTGCGTATTTTAAGTAAGAAGGGAAATTCCAAATTTTTGCTTAAAAATATAACTTTATTCAATTAGGTATTGTCCGTTTTTGTCGATGACCTTTTGCCATCTTTCAGGCAGTGTCATAGTTCCATGTTCGTAAAACTTCTGATTTTTGCCAGCAGAGAACTGAATTAAATGTGATTTTACGTCATCAGGGTCATTAAAAATTTTACCATTTAAGGAGTTCTGCATGGAACGAAATAAATGGTAATCTGAAGACGCAAGGTCAGGGCTGTATGGTGGATGCGACAACACATCCCAACCTAGTTCCAATAATTTTTGGCGAGTGATTATCATGCTGGAAAACAACACCCTTACGATTTGCCAATTCTGGCCGATTCTTGAACTGCGTCGCTCAGTTTGGCGAGTTGTCGAACGTACACGTTCTAATTAATCGTTTGGTTTCTTTTATTTGGCAAATCAATTGTGAAACTGCCTTTCTTTCGAGGCTTCATTCCCATATACGGCACATCACTTTTTGCGAGCTTGCGATGCGTTCTTGCCTTCTCGGAAATAATAAAATAAAATATATAACGAAATACATATAAAACGAAACTAAATAACTAATCGATACAATTTCTTTACTAAATTAAAGGTGGAAGTCCAAACAACAAGAAAACAATATAGATTAGTTGCTTTGAACACGTTGCCAAAACAAAAGAATGTGCAAAGATCACCTATTGACAAAATACGCAATCACTTAGTTGCGAACCCAATAGAAGCTTTTGGCTTTAAGATGACTCTCAATTCATTGCCGTACGATTATTTTTTGCAAAATCACGACAGATTGATCCTCGTCCATTCCTCGATTCACAAACTGAATCTGTTCCTCGGCGTCAAATTGACGCAGTGATAAAAAAAATCGATAAAATAACAGGGTAAACATTTACATCGTTTTCGGTTATGTGTTCTGCATTTAAAAAATAAAAGTCACGAAGGTACGGAGAAATTCGCCTACGAATCACTTATTTCGGGAAATTTGTGTCAAATTGATACAAGGGTCGGATGAGGTGATTTTCAGGAATTGTAGCGTTGAAATACTTCTTGGACCGTAGCTGACTCGAAACTTGAAAGTTCGAGATGCGAAGGCAAGTTACTTGTTGGCCGAGTCTCGCGCGTGAAGCTCGATTAGGGTAGTCGGACGTCACGAGACGCGATAACCCGAGCAGCGATTTAATCGAGACATCGGCGCCCGCTGGTTGTCTCTGATAACGACGATCGTCCTGCCAATGAGATTATCTTAATGGAATTTAATCGCCGGATTCGTTATATTGGCCGTCGGGGAACGCTCCCCAACTAGAGACAGGAAATTTCAGCCCGCAAGCCAGAGGCACGCGCCCGGCCATCGTTCCTAGAGCCGAGAGGCCACCTACCTAATTCGTGCTGCTCGTAATTCAGCATTAACTCATCCCCTGTCGGGCCGAGCTATGGCAGAAATTCGATTATGAACTGCTCGCGGCTAATTCTTTTGTTCGGCTTAAAATATTTCGCTGTGACAGCTACTCCCGCTGCTTCCTGCATACTAGAGCAACATTCATCGCGGTCCGCTGATATCATTCTGAGCTGGCACGATTCTAAAGACTTTGATCGATCGCCGAGCCATTCAGTTTTCCTGGAGGAAGCCAGACTGTTTAACCAATTTTGATTGCGCCAAAATTTCTCACCCTTATCTATCATTTATTTTCGCAACATAACGTGCCCTCCTGTGTCAACTTACCTTTCGTTTACGGTCGAACAGGTGAACAGAAAAGGACGTGGCTTACCTGAAACGAAAAGAAAATTATGGTCAGTATCCATCGATGCGATAATTCTAACAAAATAATTACGTCGTTCGGAAAGTTATTTCGTTTCATCAAGGGAGAATGGGAGAATTACCATCTAGAATAAGTTTGATGACTAGACAAAATATAAATTCTGTACCTGAATTGCAACAAACTGGAGCGAGGTGGAAATGAATTTTCTTCGTTCGTGCGTTTAATAGGTTAAAAATAATGTAACAGTTATTTAAAATTCTTCTGATGTTCTCACTGTTTTAAATTACACAGAATTGAGTAGATGAAGTTCGAAATGATTACTCCTCTATTGAAATCATTAAGGGAAGAGATAAGGCCATTTCTATTTTGCATAAAGATCCGCAGTCCAATAATAACAAACGAAAGCAACGCCATCGCTGCGCAATAAACTGCGACCATCTTTATTATCTACTGTAAATGTGTTTTGTTATCGATCGTAAGATTGTTAATGACAAGATGTATCGATGTACGATTGTATCTCCGATCATCAACACATCTTGTTATTTATTATCTACGTTATAAAGCTCTTTTATAGAAATCAGGAAATAATGAAAGGATTCTCGCGCGAATCACATTGTCGTCCCCGTACGTGCGCGTATTATATCTCGCGAAGAAGAGCGGAGTACTTTACGATTAAAATGTCTCGTGAAAACGAGATTACGTACGGAAATTGCCGCGTCTTTGTCGCCGGACAATCGTGTGCAGGTTGTTCGTCTGTGTTCGCGCAGGAGTTTCCGGTTTCCGCGAGGAGATTTAAAAATCATCGGAGTGAAGTGGGAAATATGGAAACCATAGCGGGTCGGCGATGTCGACGGGACTGTATTCGGTTAATTCGTCGCGGTTCATTTTCGCAAATGAAATGCGAGTTCCTCCCGGCGAAGTTTCATCCGGCAGTAGGTTAAACGGATTTTTATTCATAGTTCGCGGAGCTGTTCCTCGAGTCGAAGCCCCGCGACGCGAGCGGTATTCTCGCGACTCTCTCCCCCCTTGTATTTTGACTATGTGTTTCAACAATTTATTTGCCGGCGCGAGCCCGTGTTTGAAGTCCCGCCCCGGCATTATACAGAATTAAATAGTCATGTTAAGCTCGACGCTGAGAACATGAATATGTACCGAGGCAGTATTTACATGGTAGCTCGACTACCGTTGCGAACGTCAATTTGCTTTTGAGGTCGGTCCGATTTAATTAAAATTAATCGTGCCCGCATCAAAAGGCGGGAACAAATACCGAAAAATATGGGGCCGGACATATTATTTGTTCATTCGATTCGATCGATATAAATGCGTTGCGAACAGTATTACCCGGACAATGCCCGATTTTTGGTCGATTTGCTTTTGAAGTTAATACCGCGGTTTATCAGGGATGGATATGCTCGTTGTCAACCGCACAGACCGCTCCTGTCGCCCTTTAACGGAACGAATAATTCTCTGCACCAGTTCGCCGAACAAAAACAGAAAATATTATTCTAACATCACCGTTAGGAGTTGCAACGTTATCGGACTGCATTCCGCCACTGGTCACAGTTCGCATTAACGACAGAAATTTCACACTTTTAGAATTTAATGCTCATTTAGAACTAATAATTAATATCGTATTCGTCGTATAACAGCGGTAATTGCGTGTCCATTACATCCTAATGCAAACCCATTAAACTTTTATAGAACGGGTTAAACAGTCAGGTAAAACCCTGTTTCCTGCGACGACGGAGAGAGAGAGAATACATCAAACAAATTGCGAAGCGCAAGAAATAGCGCGATGGCAAAAACGTTAATAAAGTTGCCGCCAGGAATGCAAATGATATTTTATAGCAACGCGAGCAGATGGAAGGGTAGCCACATATTGACAAGCCCCATTCAACGAGGAATTTCTAATGAATTTTTTAACCGTATATTAACACATT
This sequence comes from Lasioglossum figueresi, assembly GCA_028455805.1. Lineage (NCBI taxonomy): Eukaryota > Metazoa > Arthropoda > Insecta > Hymenoptera > Halictidae > Lasioglossum > Lasioglossum figueresi. The sequence goes on along the minus strand of CM052198.1, from coordinate 9,975,388 downwards.
CAGAAACTTTACAGGTGAATTAATTCAAACAGGAAGCATCAAACGGCAATTTAAAACGGGTATCACAACAAAGCTACACCGACAGCTATTATCATCCCGGAAACGATAATAAACGTTTTGTCTCTCTTCGTAAAACTAAAATATGTTCATAAAAGCTGTACGCGTGTATTGTATGTAGCAGCAGATTTATAAAATTTAAAAAGACAATCGTCACCGTCGGATATCACAAGATTCGTTAATCATTATTAGACTGCGGATTTTCGTTAAACTTTTCTCAAATAACATTTGGTCAAAAGTTACGAGCGTTTAAAGTTGAGCGATTTTAAGTGTTTTTGACCGGTGAGAGTACCGCAACACTCGTAACTTTTGAACCACTGATCTCGTGGGATCGAAACTTGGATTTTTGGAATTCTCTCGCCCAAATCTACTGGATCACATAGGAAGAAGGCAAAAATTTCTAGGAGAAAAATGGGTGGAGCACGGCATAAGAGAAATTGAGAAAATTAGCATATCGGGCTGCACGAATCACAGAGTGTAACAAAACCACCGTATCATTTATTCCCGGCGTCCATCGACCCGCGATAAAAGTTTCTTCGTGGTTCTCGAGTGGAGAAACGGTCTCGCCGTTTCCGGTCGCCGCGCGGAAGAAGGAAAATGGACTCGCGAATATAAAGCGAAACGGGGAGGTCGACGAGGAGGTGAAACACGATCGAAGCTCGTTCGGCGTCGTCACGTCAGAATCGCGAGGTCGTGTCATTGTGAGCGAGAATCGCCAAGCAAACGCGCGGCTTTCAAGCCGGAAAATTGAAAACGAGCGACTCGAGTCGGGGGATGTAAGAGGATGGAAGTCGAGCACCGACGTAATAAGCTGCGACGTGACCATCCCGACGACTCGGCAACGGAATGATAAATGTTACCGTTTCCGGTCCGCGTCTTTATTGACTTGACATCTGCCGCGTTCACCAGAACTGAACCCGGGAACGCCGGCTCTGACGAGACGCCAAGGGAAAGGGTAGTTTGCCCGGCTGACAAATGGACTTGCACTTCGAAATGCGATGGCAGACCTTAAGTACACAGAGTGCCCTATTTTCGTCGGAATTATTCAATATTTTCTGTCAACCGCTGTTTGCGATGGTACTTCATTTTTACCATTTACAATAAGCATTATGACGTTTAGTTCTATGATCTTTTGCGAGATTTCAGGCAACTTAAAGATCCCATGCTCATAGAATTTCTGTTTTCTATTGGGGGAAAAATTGAACTGTCCTTTTTCTTGTGCAACCAGGAATTTCTGCATCTCTCTTATAAATTCTTGCCCTTTCTCGATGCTATTCGGTAGATTTGGGCGAGAAAATGCGAGAAATCCAAGTTTCGATTCTGAGGATCAATGGATCAAAAGTGATGAGTGTTTAAAGTTGAACGAGTGCGACAAACGAAATTACTTTCCGAACGACTTGATATATATCTTTTTTATATACCCACTGCTTTAAATTGTATGTATCCACATTTGCTTATGAGTGTTTCGAGTTGAGCGATTTACAGCGTTTTTGACAGACGAGAGCGTTGTATTGAATTTTTTCGGTAAAACTTTTTCATTGTGAAATTTTACAAACTCCGACAGCTCTACAGAGTTCGAACATTCTTATCAGTCGACAGTCTTATTTTGCACAAAGATCCGTACATAAATAAATTGTTCATCTTTCCAGGACATTGCTAGACTGCGGATCTTTATGCAAAATGTCCGTGCTTTCTTTAACGATTTTGATAGATTGAAACTGTTCCAGCATCATGGTAAGTGCATAAAATCCATAGTCGTCGCTCAAGAACATAGCTAACTTCTTTCGCCTTCCACTTAATCAGAAGAAGATCAAACACGTCGGCGGAGCTTGGCAGCATTTCGCAACAACTGCCGCTGACATCCATCGGTCTTAATACACAGCCTAAGTACATAATCGCATTATTATCTGATGTATACTCGAGCAGCGCTTCCACCCCAGTAATTATTAATTGTTTATCAACTTGGCCGTTGCTGTTCCAACTTCACCGAGCGAAAGAGAGACAGGGAGAGAAAGGGTGGGAGGTTCATTACCTTAAAACAATATTTCCCCGGACGTAAACTCGCGGGAGCTGTCCCGGGCGAAGGGAGCAACTTATATCGACGTAAAATTTCTGTTCTCGAACGGGCAACAAACCGTGAGCAAATAATTGCAAAAGGAAGAACGGAAGCGAAGTTGTTGCGCTGGGAGAGTCTGAAAATTTGATTGCGGCAACGTTACAGTTACATACAATAAGGAGGCCGGCAACTTAACGAAGCTCCTGGAAGCTGAGGGTTGGTAACGTTAAGGTCGATTTATACTATCCGCATTGTTC
>CM052198.1:9949393-9967733 GCA_028455805.1 Lasioglossum figueresi | reverse complement strand
CCGAACATAGAGAAGGAGAGAATGAAATTCAAAGGAGAGTCCGAACATAGAGAAGGACAGAATGAAATTGAAAGGAGAGTCCAAACATAGAGGACAGAATGAAATTCAAAGGTGAGTCCGAACATAGAGAAGGACAGAATGAAATTCAAAGGAGAGTCCGAAGATGGAGAAGGACAGAATGAAATTCAAAGGAGAGTCCGAACATACAGAAGAACAGAATGAAATTCAAAGGAGAATCTGAACGTAGAGAAGGACAGAATGAACTTCAAAGGAGAGTCCGAACATAGAGAAGGAGAGAATGAAATTCAAAGGAGAAGCCGAACATAGAGAAGGACAGAACGAGTGTCTCTTTCTTTCCCATATGCAGTCCTTCTCTTTCCTGCGACCGGGACTTGAATCGTCGATTTTGTCACTAAACACAATTGGAATTATATCGTGTTTGGTCTTATATTAATCAGAAAAATTCCAGAAATACTATAGTGAAATTTTATAAAAAAAATAATGAAAATTTATAAAGTTGAACATTTCGATTCATTCGAGTGAATGTGTGGTGTTTACACCGATATACCCGAGCCGAGATCAATCATCGCCGCCGGAGTAGACACCGGACTTAGAACCCGGTGTTGACCGAGGACAGTAATCTCGACTTTACTGTACTTTCTACATAAACCTATAATACTTTCGCAACGGTCGATTAACGGACAAGAACCGGCCCATAGTACGGAACGGCTATCGACGATTCTAATTGCCCCGGTCGTCCCTTTTAATTTCTCCACCGCGAGACAATACTCGGTGACGTAAGTCCCGGTTGAACTGTCGTCGCGGCGGACGCCCACCGCGGTCATAATTCCGCCTAATTGCCTCGTTTATTAGCTCCTCGAGGCATCCGGCTATTTATAGGGGTGGCTCCGAGAAACCAGTCAGTCAACCATGACAATTACCGGCGATCGGCGGTTTCCCATTTCCACGAGCGGACCGGGAAAAAGTCGATTCGCAGAGACAGAAAGAGAGAATCAGCCCACGAAACCTCGCCCAGGACCGTCCCCTTTGTCGCGGTCGTGATCGATTAACTTCTAATTGACTCTTTTCAGAGGCTTGATGAGCCCCTGGATCCCCCGGACTCCTTGTTTCACCACGTCCCGACGCGGCGCGACGCGACGGGTCCACTCCGCCGAAATCTAGTTAAGACCGTGTCCGATTGGTTCTGCACCGGGCAGCGTCTCTCCCTGCCGCCGTTTCCCTCTAATTGGATTCTTTTTCCTCAGGCTTTTCCGCTCTACCTCTCTCGACCACCTAACCCCAGAATGGACTACGGCCTCCTGTTGCCAGATCAGGATAGGCGAACTCAACCGATCCAAGCGCGATACAGACCCAGAAATGCAGTGACATGTAGCCTGACCTGTCCCGCAATGTTAAACAATACTGTAAGGAAAAGCCGCAAGGAAAAACGGGTTTATTCACAAAATTCGGAACACGATAACCAGGAGTAAACGACCGACGTGTTTGTCTTCTTTTTTGCAATCTGTTGGCGATCGTAATTTTAGGATTCCACTGTTATCTCTGATTTTCTATTTCTATAAATCTTGCAATCGGAGCTACTTGAACATGAAAATTAAACATTTCTTTCGACCTAGAATAATTCTATTCTATACTAATCTTTTTCTTTGTATGAATATGAAAGTGAATATAATACCTCGTACAGATGATAAAATGATAAGTTCGTGTACGATTTAAATATAAAATTCAATGGTTAAATTTTAAAGGGTACATCTTTATTAATCAATTATATAGTTACAATTATATATTCTTCTCTACAATTAGAAAATCGAGCACGAACTTATGCAATCATCTAATACGATACTTAAATGTTTAGTAATCGATTGGATGCCAACATATTTAATAATGTAAAGAATATTTCATATTCGTTCATATACATTTTAAATTTTTGTAAAGGGTTAACTAGTTCGGGCTTCTATCAAGATTCTATTCGTTCGTCCGCAAATTCGGGTTTGTCCGAATGAATTTTCTACAAAGCAGGGACAATTAGCGCGCAATAAACGGGAACCGAGAGCCAGGAAATACAATGTATTACAGAATACTCGGACACATGAATAATTCGAGCGCGTCACAGCCGAAATAATATCGCGTTATTGGAATTTTATTACGTGATCGAATTATCCTTCGGATGAATTATTATTATCACAGTTCTAGGATGAAACATTTACGACTTACAGGATTATTGAACACGTATGATTTTGTTGATCGCAGATATTAATAAGTCGCGATTCGGAAGCTGTCAGCTCGTTGTTTTCTATTATTTTTCATTTATAACGGTTTGTACTCTTTCGTGTCCGACAACTGGAATTATTGATTTCGCTGCAGCTATGGACGTACGATGTTCGCGTACGCTTTGATTGAACACTGTAATCTCGGACATAGTCACGAGACAGTTTTCTTTCTTCCCTACAGATTGATAAATACTGCCATAAAGTCTGAAATTGCTACAATTTAATAGCTTTCAAAAACGTCTGGAACCATATTTCCACGAGACCTATAACCTTCAAGAATGCTTCGCAATCTCTTTAAAATTTGTTCACCGATCCACAGAGATTCTTGCGAGTTCTTAAACATAAATAAATAGAATAAATCTTGTCGTGCTGATAATTTAATAATCTTTCCTATTACGATATCGACTGTTAAGGGATATGATGTTTAGTGGAATAAATCAGTTTAGTGAAATAGGTAACTTTTCAACAATAACTTTATTTTAAATAGCTAATGGGTAACAGCACCAGGTATATCTTGCCTAAACCGACTCTAGCGTCGAACTTGATTCGAATTGAACATCTGCATATTTGGCCGCTCTCTGAAGTTATCTCTTCTTTTAAAGCAATTTCTGCTTAGACGATTCCTTGAACCGCACGTAAAACAGCCAACACAATCTTGTTTCTTGTGTCCTTTCCTGCCACAACCACAGCAAATAGTATCTGCACTTTTGTTCGTACGATTATTTTCACTCGATTTAAACGGCTTCTTTTCAAATCTTGATTTTGTCACTAACGCTACCGTTTCTTTTTTATCAGATTGTTCTTCTATCCTCATCTCTTCGGACATTAATCTCGCTGTCAATTTTCAAGATTTTTCTTTCCTTCCTCAACAGAATCCCACGCACTATGAAAATGATTAAATCCTTTTCGGCAAAGTACATAAAATGCGTGTCACGAGCAATGAATCTGGCACTTCGCTACCCAAATTCTTCATTTTTGACGCCAAGTGCTCGACTTTTGACAAACTGTGTGTCACGTTCTCCTTTTCTTCCCACTTAAAATCGAAAAACTGATTCTGTACCAATGACAGATTTTCCTCCGACTTCATATCGTACACTGCGTTCAGCTTCTTCCACATTTCCCTGGCAGTTGTGCAGCTTAATAGCAAATCCAGCGGTTTCTTCTCCACTGTCGTGACAATTAATTTCCTTGCAGCCTTGTCTGCCTTCAAAAAACTCTGCAGCTTTGCTTCGCATACGTCAAGCATATTATCATCCTCCTCCAACAATGTACGTATAACAAAGCGCCATTGCTGCCAATTGTCCTTGTCCCTCAGCTTCTCGATTTTCAGATGTGTAGATTCCATTTTTCCTCGCACACTCTAACACCCACTATAACAGTTATTGCTTTACTTGTTTTTTTTCTTTTTAAACACCCCTTTTTCACTAAATTACACTGGGCCCATAACCTGTTAAGGGATATGATGTTCAGTGGAATAAATCAGTTTAGTGAAATAGGTAACTTTCAAAAATAACTTTATTTTAAAACAGCTGATAGGTAACAGCACCAGGTATATCCTGCCTAAACCGACTCTAGCGTCGAACTGAGCTCGCGACTCTTGTCTTGTTCGTCGCTCCGGCTGCCGATCGTCTTTTTGATCGCCGATCGTCTTTTTGATCGTCGATCGTTACTTCGACGTGACGCACGCCACCCATTACAATGTTACAAAATTCTTCAGTTTTCTTTTACAACATTTTGACTTCAACATCGACGAGTCTCATTACCGGTGAAAAGTCTCCGCGGCCCGCGAGCGTTTTTCGCGCGACAGAACGTGTTAATCGCGAAAAACTAGGAAGCGTGTGTCGCGTGTGTAGCGTATAAATGGTCGCGGGAAAGTTCAGCGACGGTTATCCAACGAAAGTGTTACGAGACGCGTCTCGTTTTGCTTCGATCGGCCGGAGCGGGGTTCCATGGGCGCGCACGCACCGCACGGACTCGAAAGATTTATGATATTCTTCTCGCGTCGAGGCAGGGCGAGGAGGTTCAACGATAAATAACGTTTCGCCTGGAAGACACGCATACGAGCAGCCACGGCGTTATCGATGCAAATGCACCTTGCCGCACCTACCTACTCGGGGACGGGAATAGACCGGGAACGATCGTTTTTCGGTGGAACGGCCGAGGCGATAAACACCGACGCGCATCATATTTTTACCTGGACCCACACTTCCGATACCAGCACACCTCCGGTTCTTCCATCGGTCAGGACCAGCCTGTTATTAACGCTCCACGCGATTCGGTGAAGATCTACGAGGTGTGATCAAAAAGTGTTAAGACGCGAGGAACGTTTTTTGGGCTTTCATAAAGCAATAAAAAGGTTTACGGTACGGACGACTGAAATTTGGCTATTTTTGAGGAGAACGTGCATCTGAAATGCCAGATGCCTTAATTGTCTTTTTCACCGGACTTAGGATGCTGTTTTATTAGGGGTTACCCTTGTAGACACGTGCATCTCTAAGACTCCGACCTGTTTACTCAATAGCATTTGACGTACCATAAACCTCTTGATGTGACTCACCGTGGTACTAGTTAATAAGCGGACACCCTCGGCCGGTACCTAAGACGTACCGACCTAACGAACATCTGTAAACCATTTTCTTCACCCCACCAGTACCTGGTGGGCGTGTTGTCAAAATGTTAAACATTTTTGGTGTACGCTCATTGGTGCATAATGTCTACGCCCCATCAGTGAGCGGCACTTTATATGCGTGGACCACGACACGATCTTCGAGACCATCAGAGACCACTAGAGACCACTAGAGACCATTACAGACATTGAAGTAGGAACTTGTACATATTTTCACGAAGGGTAGTGCATTTTGACAGTTGTCAACACGGTCTCCCCCTTCGCCTCAATAAAGTTGTTATTCGTTAAAACATTGACTAGTTTTTTCACACTTTTCACATCATTTTTGACACTGAGCGACGCTACAAAAAGTAAGGTGACTTTTTGAATTTTGCGGGATACCTACAGTCGATTTTCGTTTTCTTTTTTTTATTTATGCTGGCACTATCGTCCCGAACATATGTTCACAGTTTCATCTATACAGAATTTTTTGTTTGCTTGCGAGAAGCATAAAGGTTAGAAGTGTTTTGCGTGTTCGGCGAAGTTTGTTCCGAAACTGCTTAATTTTGACCAGAAGAAACGTCGCACGAACATCGCTCAGAAGTTGTTGAATGACGTCAATAATGATCCTGATTTACTCAAAAGGGTCGTAACTCGTGACGAATCATAGGTATATGGTTATGACGTCGAAACCAAAGTCCAACCGTTTCAATGGAAGTCCCCAGAAGAGCCAAGACCGAAAAAAGCACGCCAGGTTCGATCAAATTTCAAAGTTCTGCTCACTGTTTTCTTCGATTATCATGGCGTAGCGCATCAGGAGTTCTTACCACAAGGTCGTACGGTTAATAAGGAGTATTACCTTGAAGTTATGCGCCGTTTGCGTGAAGCAATACAAACAAAATGCCCGGAATTTTGGAAACAATGGATTTTGCATCGCGATAACGCACCTGCTCACGCATCGTTGCTTGCGAGTAATTTTTTGGCCAGAAACAACACCACGATCGTGCCTCAGCCACCATATTCACCGGATTTGACCCCCTGCGACTTTTTCCTGTTCCCAAAACTGAAGAGACTCATGAAAGGACGGAGATTTGCAACGATCGAGGAGATAAAGACTGCATCGCTGGAAGAGCTCAAAGCTATACCAAAAAGTGCTTATCAGAAGTGCTTCGAGGATTGGAAAATGCGCTGGCACAAGTGTATTATATCTGAGGGGGATTACTTTGAAGGGGACAACATACATATTGATGAATAAATAAATATTTTTTGATAAAAATAAAAAGTTACCTTACTTTTTGATCACACCTCGTATTTAACCGATACGCCCAACAAGCACCCCGGTACTTTGATTCCCTGCTATGCTGTCGTGCAATTAACCGGGAATTTACCTAAACCTATCTCGCCGGGACGGAATAAAGCCGAATATACCACGGTTCGACCCAGCCGAATTTCTCCGGGCTCGTTTAATTTTAAAACAATCAGAATCCTCCACCAATTATGGCGTCTACGCCGCCGCTCAGTGGGAGCCTGCTTTTTGGGGCCAAAACTGTTGTAGCGTTATTTCGAGGTTTAATGTTGTGTTATTACAGGTCGTTGGATTCGTTTCGATACCAGTTAGAATATTATGGAGTAAAAAATATATGTTAATATCTGAAACATTGAGGTGATTCTTATTTTGATAAAAGTACAATTTTGTCTCTTTTTTATATTCAAATTTGTAGAAACGCGAATACTTTATACATTTATAGCAAAATTGAGTGGATGAAATTCAAAGTTGTTGGAACATTTTCAAAATTGAAGATGTCAATATATGATTTCTCCTCTATTAAACATTCAACTTAGTTTCCATTTCTTGCAAACGACACAGACAATTTTTATTTTGCATAAAGATTCGCAGTCTACACAGTTACTCAGTATACGACATAACTTGTTTAAAACATTTGCTGTACCAAAACCATTCCACATACATATCTGTTCCAAAGTTGGTAGACAAAATTTGCTTCATACAAAAATTCTAAAATTGTACATGATATAGTTTAAAAAACATATTAAACGTGCGACTGCGCATATTGTCTGAACCGCAACAGTTAAAAAAAATTGAACGCAACACGAGAACAGATCGTCCACCGAAGATATCTGTCAAGTATTTGCTAAAGACGACACCGAAGAGTTATCGGTCGATTCCAGCAAGATTGATCTCGACGCGAGCGTAATTAAGTTCGCGTGGAAGATAAGACCTCGGAGAAAGCAAAATATGCTCATAAAAATATACGGGCCGTGTCACTTTGTCTTCCGAGTAGTAAGTTTTACGACGCAGCGACTCTCGCAGAGTTCGCCGGGTGCCTCTGAATGCAACTGAACGCTTGAATAATAAATTACTCACTTAGAAGTTGGGACTTTCATTGAGAGTTTTGCATTCAGCAACCTACATACGCGCGTACACCATTTCAAGCATAGGTTTTCTCTCGGAAACCAACATAAAGGGCCAAATGGAAGCAGGGTACTTTTACCGGCTTTTCCTAATTTTGGCTATTTCGCTCCACCCGCCTTCCAGAAAGCCGCAGAGCACTGTTGAAACAACGTATCCGTCCGGAAAAGTCGGAGAAGTACAGTACTCTCGATTATTTACTTTAAAGGACTTCAAACACTGTTCCTTATTTTTTACATAAAAATTGCCATTCAGGCTGCTTGGAGACGCGTTGATTAAAATCTACCTTAACCCTTTGACCTCGAAGCAATTTTCATTCCGAACCTAGCTGTACCCGGCCACGCGTTGCCGTGGCTCAGTCTGGTTAAATGGAAAAGGAAGAAAAGAGAAAGCGCGCGTTTTCTAATACATTTAATTTCACAATGCTTCTGAGTATACAATATTTTTTATTTAAATTATATAGATTAGGTATATAAAAACACGCGCGTATCTGAATGCAACGTTGCGTCAAAATGTCAAAGCAATCGGTGAAGAACTATCGCAGATTTAAGATTTTGAACAAACGAACATTAACATTTTCATTTATACAGATCAAGACATACCTTTCAAGAAAATGTTTATTTTATATAATCATTTTTATACGTTATTCGCATGAAATCGAATCTGGAATAGGAGTCTGAAGAAGAGTCTGTCGCTAAATTTGTGTTTCGTTAAAAAGAAGTAAAAAATTCGTGGAAATCGTTAACGACCGCATTTGATTGTCTCCGTATTTTACCGCACACTGGAACACTGCGCGAGTGTATCGGTTAATTAGACAGCAAGCAATGCGAGGAGTATTCAATCGCAATGATCAGCGTCTGCTGAACTATCAAGCTCCGATGCTATAAATTGTCAGTGGTGACAGCCTCGTCCCGAGGAAAGGTACGTACCAGAATCTACCGTTTTAAGAGACTCAGGTGTAGCGGCAGGTGGTGAGCGAGCCTCCGCTGATCGACAGAGAAAGGAAGACGTCGGCGGTTGGACATGGCGTCGATAGCGACCGTTAAGCTCCGCGATCATGCTACGGGAAGTTAGATTAATAGCCGACGAAGCGTCCGATATTTGTATCGCGTTCGGTATCGGCCGACAACGTGACTTTCGCATCGAGACGCGGCTCTCATCGTCGACGGCTTTGTTCTCCGGTGACAATTAGCGATTCGCGACGCACCTCGATCGGTATCGTCGAGGAGAACCGTCGACGCTACGTCAAACCGATCCATGATCCAGAGACCTCACGCGCGTGCGAGATGCAAACTTTGCCAAATCATTACGTCGTCCCATGAGTAATGTTTCTTGACCATCATTTTCTACGACCTCTAACCCGTCTTCCAGAAAAATTCATAAAGAAACAACATCGCTTACGCGATGACCCGACACAATGGATTAAACTTGATTCACAAGCGGGTAATACAAAAAGAGAAAAAAAATCCCTGTTCATTGTTGTTCCCACGCGCGAATTTCTATGTTGCACAAGTGCACGCCGGCCGGAAAAACATAAATACCCGCACTCTAACTATTAAATCATGGACAACAAAGATAGAGAGCATTTTTTTACTTTATCTTCGGCGCAAGGTAAAAGCTTTTTAGTCGATATAAATTTCTCTGTTATCCCGGTTTTATCAAATTATCCGCGAGAATAGAAGCTTGCACGAAGATTTACCGTGCGGATTATGCTTGCATATAGATTTTCATTTTTCTCGAGGTATGCATCTCCATGTTCCAAAATGATCATTGATAATGTATTTGCGCGATAAAAGAAACTGTTGATTTCTCACGTCGATTTCCGCCAAACCGAGGATGCATCGTAACAGACAATTTTTATTTTGCACAAAGAGTGAAATAGAAATTTATTTTCTCTCTTAACTCTTAGCACTCGAGTGACGCCTCTGAGGCGCCATTAATAATTGATGTATGTACTATTATTTAAAATATTGTTTACATTATTAGTATATTATTATACTGTCGCTATCTAATCGATTACTCAACATTTAAGTATTGTATGAGGTATTACATCAATTTCATATCTACCAAATATAAAAAATCATACAGAATGAAAATATTCTAGATCGGAAGAAATGTTTAATTTTTCAGTTAAAATAGCTCCGAGTGCAAAGGGTTAATATGTTTAATAGATTGAAAATACCATATCAGTATTTTAACTAATTTTCCGTAAACGTGTATGTAATCAATTGTCTGTGCAAATATCGGTGGATTTATCAAGGGAGAATCTCTTCGTGATTGGAGAGAGTCATCTGGCCAAAATGCGAGGAGGCCAATCAAGTATTAATTAACTAATAAGGGGCTTGTCTACAGACGCGTACGAGACGGCAATCGGAGGTTGATGTCGGCCGACACGACAATGTTCGGCCCGTTAGCCGAGTTAGTTGCAGCTAATTAGATTCTAAGCGCGGTGGTAGTCGAACGTACGTGATACCATTAATATCCGATATAATATTCGATACACGCGCGGCATTGATTGCGCCGAAGTGTAACAATAGTTGGTCGATAGGGGGTACGGGACGCGTAACGGAGCACTGATATTCGGTCTCTTCGTAACAATGGTAAACGAGGCAATATTCTTCCGTTCACGTACACATCGACACGCGCCCGTAAACGTAACGCCCGGCCCCGCTTCACGAGCCGCAAATTATTAATAAACAAGTTCCCAGCGAGTGGTTCATTAATGCGTCCGAAGGATCACGATGCGAATCCCTGTGTTCAATTATCGGTGAACAGAAATTGAATGTTGCTGCCCGCGTACAAAACGCCCGCGGATGCAAACGCGGTCGATTCATGCCTTGTGCTCGTTTCTTTTTTTATCTTAACGACAGGATCAAACTGCTAATATGTTTTTGATTTCAAGAAAAATATTTGTTCGTCATGTTTTGCAGGCGATCTCGTAAAATTCGCTGGCCTCTACGAGTTGAATTATTTCTCGTTGCACCGGGGAGGATATTCTGAATTATTTCGACGTCTTCGTTGCCAAAACTCCGTGAATTTCCACGGATAGTTTCGCCGTGGTTCCTGTTGCGCTGCTTAGAACGAAATGCTCTTCGAGGAAGTACCGTTTTACGAGCGCGCGACGACTTCTCCGAGACTCGCGCACGCTTTCGAGATACGGGATTTTTTACGGCTTAGCACGGTCCCACTTGTTTTCGAAATAATAGCAGGATGATGGCCCATTAGGGGCCATCTCCAGTCTCTAAACGAAGCGTTATCGCCGCTCGATGACCGTCTCGGAATTACGAAACGTTTCCAGATAGGCTGTACATTACCTTTTATGCTCTCGAGAGCACTCCGGTATTGACTTTTTGATTCTTTTCAATCGTCCGGACGTTATTCCCTTCGATGCTCTATACGCTGTACAGTAACGATCATGCTTTCCTTACTGCACCGCGAAAGTGTCAATTGTTCGTGATAAGCGCCTCTGCGATTTATCCGCTGAAAAAATCGCCTACGTTTAAACTCTGATAATCTCGTAAAAAACGATAGCTCGACGATAAATTCGGGCTCATCTTAATGCTAGAAGCCTCTAGTTTCGTACTTATTCAAGATAAAAATTGTCTGCGTCGATTGCGAGAAATAGAAACTAAATTAAATGTTATTTCTTCACTTAATGATTTTAATAGAGGAGAAATCATACACCGGCATCTTCAATTTTTAAAATTTTCCAACAATTTTGAATTTCATCTACTCAATTTTGCTATAAATGCATAAAGATCCACAGTCTATTCATACTTCATTTTATTCGGAGATTTTTTTCCACGACGTAGCAGACGAGAAATCGAAGACGCCTTTTTTCGAAAATGGTACGCATTCAAACGTTTCTCAACAGATTCTCAAAACTTTCCCAACTGTTTCCAACGTTTTATCGAGGTTCGAACGATGATAAAGTATTTCAGCAATCAATTATTCTTAAAGTATCGGTTTCGTGCTCGTACTCTCGAATTGAATAAACATCGTTCCCCGTTAACGTCTACGAGGAAAGTCCTAATTACATTTTTCGTGACATCGTGAATGGCCACTGCTCTTGCCGAAATACTTCAGCAATTAACCGTTACCGTGTAATTAACTCTACCTGCCAATCGTACCGTCGCAGGAGCATTAGCCCGGTAACTCAGCCTTTAATACGACGATTCGGCCGACGAAAACCGGGGACGAAACCGTCGACAAATCGATTCTTTCTTGGTAAATCGATCGGCATTCGTGGGTCGATTCAACGAAATCGTTGACGCTCCGGCCTTACTTCCATTTAGCTGCGTTTACATTTAGTTAACGACCGTATCGTAAAGCGAATGCTCGGACAGCGACGAAGAAACGGAGGCGTCGCGATCGTTAAACGGCCCGATAAATTTCCCCTGATTTATGAAACGATTTTACGATCTGATAATAATGAAGCACCGGTCCCCGATCGATTCGCTTCTTTATTATTCCGGGAACGGGCAACGAATGGACACGATTGCTCCTTTCGTCGAAGATAAAAGCGTTTATTGCGCAATTAACAAATCTCCGATCATCGAAATAAGAAGAGGACGTCAGAAAAAAGCGGAGGCCCGGTACGAGGGGGACGAATATTTATCAATGTTCGATCTTCCGATCCTTTCGTCGATGAACTTCTGCAAACAAGGGAGAGTTAATACACTTTTCCGTTTTTCATTCCTGCAATTTTTGTTTGGCTGAATTAATCTTGTAATTAATGTAATTGAACGAATATCGGTAAATTCTTTCAATCCTTTTATTGTCTGAGATTACATCCTCTCATTTTTCCCGTAAACGCATTAACGATAAACATACCCTTACATTTTACAATTATTCAAATTATGAAATTCTTTATTCAATTTCTTTATTCAAACGCTAAAACATTTTAATCACTTTTGGTGCTCGGTGAGTTTAAAAATTAACTTTACTAATGTTTGCAACATGTTCGCCAACAAGATCGAGCACTTATTACATTTGTATTTTGGAAGCATCAAAATAGATCATTCGTGGACAGTGCCCAATTATGCGGCCGATAATCGATACACCACAATATGTAGGATTACTCCTACATAATACATATGTATCTGTGTGCTGTATACCGTACACGATGTGTCACGAGAAACAGGGCACCTAAATATCATGGTTGAAATTGAAGATGAAACGAAATGTCCCAAATGGCGAACAAATAAGTTTGTTTGTTAATATTGTCAAGTAGTACTAACACAAAGATTAGATAATTCACCTATAAATAATAATGTCTGTCTTGGTAGTATTGACAAGATGATTTGAAGGTCTGTAACTAATAGAAGGATTATAATTGTATAATTTGATGAATATATTGATAAAAATTATATAATTTGTTGAATACATTGATAAGAATTGTATAATTTGATGAATATATTTTAAAGAATTGTATAATTTGATGAACATATTGACAAATTGTCAAGATGATTTGAAGGTGATTAACTAATAGAAGGATTATAATTGTATAATTTGATGAATATATTGATAAAAATTGTATAATTTGATGAATATATTGATAAAAATGGTATAATTTGATAAATATATTTTAAAGAATTGTACAATTATATGAATATATTTGAAAGAATTGTATAATTTAATGAATATATTGATAAAAATTGTATAATTTGATGAATATATTGATAAGAATTGTATAATTTGATGAATATATTTTAAAGAATTGTATAATTTGATGAATGTATTTTAAAGGATTGTATAATTTAATGAATATATTGATAAGAATTGTATAATTCGATGAATATATTTTAAAGAATTGTATAAGTTGATGAATATATTGATAAGAAAACATCTATAAATAATAATGCTCGACAGTAAAGGATCCCAGGGTCGGTAGACTCCGTTTGAGGATCTACAATCTTCCGAGTTCTATCGAGATCGGTATCAACAGACGTCTGAACCAGCGAGTATACTCGTAGGAACAAGTATCGAGGTCGACCGGTAGAATCTCCACGAGTCTCCCTTTGAGCCGGAGCATATCTGCTGCATAAGGATCAAAGCCCCGTGCGTATTCGATCATCCGGTTCGACGATAGAGGCGTCGCTCCGGATGGGGAGTTCCGATCTAGCGATAAGTGCGAGAACTAACACTGAAGTTACGTGCCTCTATGACAGCGCCGAAGGAAATTGATGTGCCGTAGATCGAAATGGGAAAGAGGAGGAACAGATTGACCTTTTGATCCCGTAACGTCTACGTGACATCCGTAAGACCAACGTGACTCCGTTGGGCGCCTGGCTCTAGTCCTTTTCTTGCTCACGTACAGGGTGAGTCACCGAACGATCTCGTCTGAATCCTCTCTGTTGTTATTGTTGTTGTTGTTGTCGAGACGGGAAAACCAGTGTCTGGTTCGGTGGGACAATCGTGGCGATAGGGAACACCTTTTTCTCATTGTCATATATTTATTTTGATTATTCATCGTCATCGTTCTTTCAAATAGGATGACGTTTCCACTCGCACAAATTGATGTGTCCACACCAAAACAATCAATTTTGAACCCTTACTTACTCGCATGGGGTCATGGTAATTTCGATGTCTTCATAAATTCATAAATCCTGTCAAACTTCTTATTGGACTGTGGATGTTTAAGTAATTTTCAAGTTTTGTAGACAAATAATAAGAAAGTGGGACCAGGTGAAATCCCATTTTCATTGGTAACAGCATTTGTAAATAGAGAATACAAAAACCGTACTAAATTCTGTGGACTTTGATACTCCACCATTTTTTGAAAATTTGTATAGACTAAAAGAGCAATTTTGCACGAATCGAGGTTCGAGTAACTAAAGGTTAAATAAAACTGTAGCTGCACCAATTTTTCGATTTCATAAAATGAAAATACACATTGGACGACTCTGTGGTCACTTATCCGTTGCATCGAATGATATTACTGACCATTCGTTGTTTACCATCCGAAAATCTCGATTGATCTCCGTTCAATAATGTTTTACGTCGAACGTCAGCAGTTCTGATTCAACCGGATGGATTCGTTTCCAAGCACCGGTCGAACCGTTCGAAAATAGGAATTGTATTGTTTTCTACGATTAACAGAATCTCGTGGAAGCAAACGCGACTTTCCGGACCGTAGAATCTGTTGAGTCCTATAAGGGGTGGCCAAACAATGGCTGCGTTCTACTTTCGCCGTGTCAACGCGGGAACGGACCGCTGCCGTATCTATAGACCGTTGTCACGGCAAGACAAAGGCTGGACAAACAACTGAAAGGAATTGCAAGAAGCACCGCCAAGAGGAAAACCGATTGCAGGCTCGCTACGCTTTCGACACTTCTGGGGGTAAACAATCGACGGGAATTTCGGACGTAGGAGATTAGACAGAAACAGGG
The DNA here is from genome assembly GCA_028455805.1 of Lasioglossum figueresi. Classification (NCBI taxonomy): domain Eukaryota; kingdom Metazoa; phylum Arthropoda; class Insecta; order Hymenoptera; family Halictidae; genus Lasioglossum; species Lasioglossum figueresi. The sequence continues at coordinate 9,953,021 of CM052198.1, read as the reverse complement.
TAGCCTTTCCAATGGGAGGTAGACACTGCTTCTTCAAACTTTCCATTTGGTCTTCATTTATCACCGGTGCGAATGCGGCGAGATTGCTTCTATAACAACCGCGCAAAGTATTATCAAACCTCTGCAGACTTGTTTGAAACTCAAATCAAGATTCAGGTTTGAATTTTGTCTCTTCGGATTTGCAGCATCTGATGATTTTCTAGAATAAACGTGATTTAATTCTACAGAAAAGAAACGTCATATTTCAAGCAATTTATCACCGCGAAAGTCGATAACGTGTTTTATTGTTGCCAGCAGGTGAATCTATTTTATTCTCTAAATAACCGAGTTTCGTGGGTTAGCACCCCTAACGCCATCCGCGACAAAAGGAATTCCCGATCGCGGACAAAGGGGGCAGTAAAAAATTGCCGGCGAAAATCCATTCCCAATAAACGGGAAGAACGAAAAAAAGGTATTTCACGCGACTGCTCCAATTCCAGTCGAAGCGAAAAAGGGGTTGAAGAGGAAATAAAGTTAAACGCCAACTCCTGGACGAATTCGATCGTGGACGAGCATTGTGAAGAAAAGTGGCGTTCCTCTTCCGGCAAATTTGAAGCCGTCTTCGTTTCGTACATTTAACTCTGTCCCATCCCTTGTCTCTCTAACTTGACATTGTTGAGGAAAGTTGATGCCTACAGTGAACGCGGTACGGGTGAGACGTATGAATGGAGTATGAATGACCACCATTGTGTTGTACGTTTCTCCGTTGTTTGAACGTCGTGCGTTACTTGGTTGAATTGCATGCGAACTGTGTAAAGCAATTATTATAATTTTAGACCTTCTGTGATTTGTGATTTACATTTCCTCCCATACTGGTTTTCAACGAACGTAATATTTATAGCTTTCTATTAAAATATATATTAAATATATGAGACCTATAGATCTATTACGAAGAATATTCTGAATAACCCCTAGAAAATTGTTTCCCTGTAAACAGAGTTTATTTCTTTAACTATTATCCTATATTACAACAATTATTTACGCTATGTACAATATTACCTGTAAACAGAGAAACGACATTTAAAGTTTATTCTATATCACTTGTTTATTTACACTTTCATCGCTCTCTTTATGAACGTGAAAACTGAAAATTTGAATCCAAGAGATACCATTTCTTTACAAATATATTAAATATGTTATTGTAGATAATATTTCATCGCCGTGTCGGTGACACGTAAGCGACATTATTCTTCGATAAAGGCTGATAAATTAATCTTCTATCTTGATCAAAATTTGCTAAAGAACGTGTTCAACAATGACGAAACGGGAGTCGCAAGATCGGGTGAAGCTCGCAGTTGTCCGCCACGCGTTTCGCCACTTTCGCACAATAATTCTCGAACAAGAAAGGGCTGTCTGGGTCGACAATCTAACAAAGACGGAGGGATCCATCAAGCATATGCAGATCCGAAAGGGCTGGCGCTGATTCGCGAGGACCGTTGATCCCTTCTCCCGCTTGCAAAACCTCTCCATTAACGCACACAGAAGCCAGAAAGCAACGCGCACGGGGATCGTCAGAAGCGAGCGAGCGGATTCCTGACCGTGGATGGCGCCACGACGAGAAGTCACCGTCCACTGCAAGAAACGAGATAGGTTTCGCCGTGAACTGCAACGCGCAGTGGATGCATCCGCGGCTTTCTCTCTTTCTCTCTGTCACTCTCTCGGTGTCCGCGTTCTACAAGAAAAGGGAATCGGCGCGAGTGTCGTCCCACAACGACGCCCACAAGGGGACACGTCAGACAGCCTTGCCTTATACGTCGCGCGGCTGCATTTCCACGCTTGTAACCTGCAACACGGCCCTTTGCATCTGTTCCCGGTGTACGGTGCTTATAATGGGACCACCTATGCGCGTTTCCCGGAGAACACGGCCGCTGAACCGACCGGGAATGCGAAAAATTCCGGAGAACCGTTTCACACGCGTTCGTACTGCAATTTGACTAGAGGTACCCGAGGATTTTGGATTCGGGCGGGGTCTAGAGCTGCGACTTATAAGTAGACAGCGGATTTTATGCATTTATGACAAAAATGGGTACGTCCAATTCAAAACAGTGGACATCTAAGCTTTGTGTACAGGTCGGTGAACCATATATGCTCGAGAGAGGGCGGGACTAGACAGTTTTGGAAAAGTAAACAGACAACACTGAGTGACAGTTGAACACACAATTAATTGATAATTCGTGAGTAAACGAACAAATGGGGAAAGTTCTACAAAGGCCTTGTGCTGAGATAATATAGGGAAGCGCAAACATTTAATTGTTGATTCTCTATATTTTTAGGTTAGTACAACACGTGGGAATAATGTAATAATTATTTATTATGTAATCAATAATAAAACTCTATATTTTTAGACGAATCAACCTTGTGTTTTTGCTTAAGAAAGGAACCATATTATAGACATTTTAAAAAGATTTAAGGCCACCAGTGTATTCGGTTTACCTTAATAAGATAACTAACCCTTGCGTAGTCAACCGAGTACCCATTTACTGTATTTCTTTCAACAATTTGGTAATGTTCCTCTAAAAAATATAACAAAATTTCTCCGAATGTCCATTCTTTACTCGCCGATATATCAGTTTGTAGTCTTACAATGAGAATTTGTGCAAACATGTTAAATACAGAAAGGTTTTAAATGATCTATACATTTTGGTTGACTACATAAAAGTTAAGAGAAGAAAGAAAGTTTTATTAGGAGTGAAATAGAAATTTATTTTCTTTCTTAATACGTTTAATAGGTGGAAAATAATATAACGGTGTTTCTACGTTCTTCTAATCTTTTCACTGTGTCGAATTACGCCTACTCATTTTTGTTATAAATGTATTAAATCCGCTGTCTACTCGTGGATACTCGGGTAGAGGTTATGTGCTAGCTCAAGTCGGATCGGAATCCCGAAAGTAAATTGATCCTACCAAGTTCTTGATAAAACTCAAGTCACTGAAGAAGTTACTCCATCGGGCGAAGACTAATTGACTGACTACGGTATATCATTCCCATTAGGTTCGACAAGATCGCCAATAAATTCCTCGATTACCCAGCAGCTTCGATAGACAGTGGCAATAGATCTGGCTCAACCTCCTGGCTCATAGCTATTCATAAATGTTGAAAATCCAAGTCAGCATAGTCAGCCGGATGCGAGGTCTATCAGTCCCACGTCCGTCCGCCTAATAAATGGCGGGGCGGAGATGATCTCGGCCGCGAATCGTGCTCGCACTTCGCCGGTTATCTCGCTTTTTCATCTGCTTATCGGTAACGTGACTCGCGAATTCAGCCTGCTCGAATGCGTACACGTCGTGGCTGCCCATAAAACCGGGCGATCTCGAAGACCGTCTCCCCTCTTCTGGGTTGGCTTCGCGAAATTTATTGTTCGCGTGGCGCCGGGTTGCGGTGTTCGCCGATATAAATAAACAATCGCTGCAGATTGCCATCAGCAAGAATTAATGAATGCACAGGATGAATTTTTGTAATTCCGATAAATTAGAAGTATTTAGAATTTATCTAAGTTTCCTACAAAATCAGAAAAGAATGGACACTATATAATTTTGAATGGTTAAATTTTAAAGAATGCGCAGGATGAATTTTTGTAATTTTGTTAAA
>CM052198.1:9901572-9949293 GCA_028455805.1 Lasioglossum figueresi | reverse complement strand
AAGTTGCAATTCAAATCGCTAGGTCTGAGTCCGAGTCTAACCGCACGATCGTGTCGCTTAGAGTTTCAGCGACATTATTTTATCTCTGACAATCTTATTGATTAGCCCAGAGCTGGCCAACCTGTGGAACAACAATATCTTTGCACGTAGCTGTCTTTTTTATGTTTCAACGAACCTGGAAAATGGCAGTTGCAATTCAATTCGCTAGGTCCGAGTTGGGGTCTAGACGCACGATCGTGTCGCTTAGAGTTTCAGCGACGTTATTTTATCTCTGACAATCTTATTGATTAGTCCAGGGCTGGCCAACCTGTGGGACAATATTTTTGCACGTTGCTGTCTTTTTTATCTTTCAACGAAGCTGGAAAATGGAAGTTGCAATTCAATTCGCTAGGTCTGAGTTGGAGTCTAGACGCACGATCGTGTCGCTCAGGGATTCAGCGACATTATTTCTTCTCAGGCAATCTTATTGATTAGCCCAGAGCTGGCCAACCTGTGGAACAACATTATCTTTGCACGTTGGTGTCTTTTTATCTTTCAACGAACCTGGAAAATGGGAGTTGCAATTCAATTCGCTAGGTCCGAGTTGGAGTCTAGACGCACGATCGTGTCGCTTAGAGTTTCATCGACAGTATTTCTTCTCCGGCAATCTTATTGATTAGCCAGAGCTTTGCGCCTATTTATTCTTTCGAAGTAGGCACCGTAACTGAATCCATATTTATATTTACAACATCTATGTGCTCTTAGTTCAATTCATATGCACGAGGATGCGAAGGAGGAAAGGTCTTATGACCTGCGTTTTATTGCACGTTGAGTGTCGCCATTTTTCCGCACTAAAGGGCCTGCGGAGGAATAAGGCGAATATTCTAGTTAAGTTAGTCCGAGCAAGCCTACCGAACACGTCACAGCTCTCACACGGTTCACACGAAGTTCCATTATATTTAGAAATATGCAAATAGTATTTATTCACGCCTGAACAACGTTTATTTCATTGTGCCGGGCTGTTCGAATAAACATCTGGTATTGCAAAATATATTCAATCTCCTAACCCAGGGAGTTCCAACTTCTTCTAACGAGTTCAGTTGAACTATGTGAAGAAATTCACGCATGGTATGCAAAAGGTTGGCTACTTCTGGATTAGAACTTCAGGGGCGACGTCGCGTCTGTACCTCGCACTGGCCCTGAGCAATATAAATAAATTTTTTGAGAATGTTTCATAATTCCAAGAACACCTTTCCGCACGATTTTGATGTTGGAGGTGCGTACCGGATGACCCTGTGACCGATCAGAGGCGGCATGACCGATTCGGTCCGGTCGGCAGGTAATCCAATAATTATATCGATCATAAATCAGCGAGCACGATTAAGCCGCGGGTAATTGCCACTCCTGCCGACGTACACTCGTCGAGTACTCGAGCAGCAAGCTCCGAGTCTAGCTTTGTTGAGTAACTAACCGGGATTCCACGGGCCGGGACCAAGCTCCCGCAGTTAATTATCCTAGGGCTCGCAAGGTCCGAGATACTGACTAACGATACCGAGCGACCGCCGCGATCCATTATCGCTGGTAAAACTCCGCGGCTGCGAATCGCCGATTTTATTTGGGTTAGAAGGTGAAGAAGAACGAAACTGCGACTACGGAGAGAAAGAGAGAGAGAGAGTAAGGAAAGATCGATGGCGGACTCAAGCGAGTGCATCGGGCAAAACCAGTCCTACGCGGATTCCAAATACAGGAGACCGGGGCCAGATAATAAAGAGAAAACGACGGAAAACGACAGTGCGTAGTACGGTGTCGGCGAGCCTGAACGCTGCCCACGCGATTCGCTTTTATCGATTCATTCAGTATTCCCGCTGCGTCGCGCGGACCGCATTTTTTCCAGAACGGGTCGAGGCCTCGGCAAATGGGAAAACAGAACCTCCTTTCAAGATTCGGAAAGATCGAGACGCTTTTTCGACTCCGTTCTGTTCATCCACATATCCTGTCGCATGCAAATGGTCTTCCATTAACCGCCCCTCATAAATAGTTTGCATGAAAGAGACTAGAATAATTATCCACCCATATTTGCTCTACACGTTAAACCGACAAACCGACAAATTGTGTTTCATTCGTAACGTCAGATTTTAAAGAGATACATCGAGTAATCCAAAAGTAGCCGTTCACGTCGTGCCTACAGAACATAATTTTACAGTATGCGAAAATAGTAAACGGATGAATTTTCACCCTGAGAAACGTACGAGGATTAAGACGTGCCATTTTAAATTTCGCCCTACTTTTTATTTGCGAAGATTTCAGTTGTCACTCTTCGACGCGTGGTTAGCGAAATTGTATAAAGAAAAGTTTCTTTAATAGTTTAAAATGACACTTCTTAATGGAAGACCGTGTACATCAGTCTCGTTGAGGGCAGTGATGCCAGACGGAGGAACCTGGAGGAACTTGCCCCTCCGGTTGGGCCCCCCACTCTTACTTCTACTGCGCACGCGCAGCACACGAACGTACCGCTACTCTGCCCGTGTGAGTGCCAGCAATCGAACAGGCACTTGTGTGCGCGCAGTAGAAGTAAGAGTGGGGGGCCCAGCCGGAGGGGCAAGTTCCTCCAGGTACCTCCGTCTGGCATCACTGGTTGAGGGGTCGGACTGAACAATCGAGGACTGGAACAATTATCTTACTTTCCGGGATTTCTATTATTAACGCGAGAGCGAAACGAAGAAGCATGAAAGTGCACGGAACAGAGGAAGATCGTAAAGGAGCAGCTTCGGACGGTTAATGATAATAATCACGCAGTCGTGGGACACTTTTAGCGTGGATTGGACTTTCACCCGCGTCCGCCTCCGTCTCGCAGCCAATAATTAATTTGCCTCGTAACGAATCGCGGGATTTCACGGGGCGTCGGTGTTCCACCGCGGGACGCGTGAAAAAATAATTTACCAGCACGGCGCGGCCGGCGACCCGTCCGGTCGAATTAAGCTCGGGTGAAAGTAATCGATTAATTTAACGACCGGCCCGCGTCTGATTGAACGGCTCGGGGCCCGAAAAAGGGAGAAGGAAGAGGATACGAGGCCCCGTTATACTCGTCCCTGATACGCGTCGTATTAACGAGGACCCGCGACGCGGCGGGGGGCCTGCTCGCGATCCGCTCGCGATCCGCTTCGCAAACCCGTTCGATTCCGCGCGAGTAAATCATACGTAAACGCGGACAGAGGCTGCGAGCTAGCGCTCGGCCCCGTACGAAGGACACGAGCCTATACTTACCGGTAATTAAATCGTAAATTTCGCGATCTTAAGGATCGTAACAAACCCGGCCGGCCTCGCCGAGATGTGTAATTAAATTTTTGTAAATCGAGGCTAATAGCTCATAATCCGCCGCGTCGGCGTGCCAGCCGCGACCGATTTCGCGCGATTAATTGCACGGCGCGACGCGTGTCGAATCTAGCACGTTTAGGCGCTGGAATCTAATTTTTAGGGAAATTCTAATCCGCGCTTTGAAGTAATATCTTCAATTTTGGGCTCTTAACGCTTTGCGCTCGGAGCTATTTTAACTCGAAAATGAAACATTTCTTTCGTGTAGAATATTTCAATTTCCTATGGTCTTTTTTTATTTTATGGATATGAAATTGATACGATACCGATATATTTAATAATCTCAAGAATATTTTGAATAACGGTACAGCAATTTTTAGTGGCACCTCTCTCAGAGTCGCTAAGGGTTAATAATTAGCTGAAATTATCTAAAAAGTGTTCTACAATATTCGTGTGCAACGTCTCGTTTTCAGTTTTTCGTTCCAGGACGAACCGACAGCAGGAGCAGAGGCGGATTGTAGCTGTTGGCTTATCTAATTCCATCTACATTTGGGTGTGTCATTTTCCACGTTCATGCACGACGGTATCCATTAATCCATCTGTCGGTTTTTCACCGATATTTATTCGCTGCGGAGCTTTGTTGCATCGGAACGGTGAAATTAATTAGGGCGCCAGAATAGCTGGCTTAACGATGTCACGCTCGAGGGAAGACGTTGATCGCCAACGCGTTTCTCTCTATCCCCCTCTCTGCCGTTTCGCGATCGTTCGATGGATCGTTCGATGGGTAGTGATTATAAACTTGACGGTGGAATGCAGAGGCGCGATGTGTGTGCGTCTGCTTTTTATTTTACTTCATTACAGCGTTGTGTGTTACAGCGAAATATTCTCGCACGGTTGCTCCCGGGGACTACGCCGACGGTGTAATCAGGAAGAATGGCTGATTGGAAAAATGTGTTCCCTTGGTCTTACGAGGCGGACGGGTTTGACGCCTTCATTGAAGATGACTGGGCCCACTTAGGTTCTTACTTTATCAATTTTTTCGAAATATTTTCTACTGCTCTTTTCTCGGCGCATCGATCTTCTTGTCAGACGCGATAAGCCGGACAACCCTAATAGCCGTACCAATAGGCTTCTCATTATTCTCGCGGCCAAAAAGTGATAAAGGAAGAATATTCTCGCGTGGAAACGTGGAGACGGTATTCCCTCTTTGTTCCTGCTGCATTCTTCGCGTCTTCTCTTGTCCAATCCAGCCGATGTTATTCAAATTGCGTAATGCTTTTGCGTGTAGTTTCATTCAATTTTCAAGACGTCGGCTTCTGTCTTAGGGGGGTAGTCTCGTTTCCAGGATTGCAGGGGTGCGGGATGCGCGTTCTCATTTCTCGGTAATGCGAAGATGGGATTTTCAGTAGTCGAAAGCGCTAGATAAAAGATCATTCTAGGCCGCAGCGCCTCAAAATTTCCTATTTTTACGTTTACGGCGCGTAATTACTGCCGAATAATGCAAACTGCGCCTCGTAAACAGAAAAATAGCCGTTCCCAGGGCGACTTCATCTTTTATCTAGCGCTTTCAACTACTGAGAAACCCCATCTTTGCATTACCGAGAAATGAGAACGCGCATCTCGTACCCTTGCAAACCTGGAAACGAGTCGATCCCCTTCAAATAATTTCAAAGGCATTTAAAGACCTAATTCTACCAGAACGAATGACACCGTATTATTACTAAAGCACTAAAGATACTGGCGTAAGCGCCTTCGCGACCTCATTAAACGCTGTATCGCTCGTTTCAAACGAGACAGTGTAATTTATTCGATTTTGTAACTCCTGATGGCTGCTGGCCTTCTCATTTTAAAAAATAAACGCGAGGGAAATCATTAAGGTGTTTCAGCTGCTGCGACGTAACCTAATCACGCTAAATGGTAGGTCTAATAACGGGCAAGTCCCTCTGATGGGTTCTCATAATCCGTTTAGCGAGAAATGTCTAAGGGAAAAAATTCCCTGCGAGTAGGAAAGTCAATTCGAACTTCGTAATACCTTGTTCAAGAGAACTCGTTATAAAACGACTTGTCCCTCCTGTCGGTAGTTCGCCGAGGTAACTGTTCGACCTACTGTAAATGACTGCTGGATCATTTTTCATTAATTCAATTCGACGGTATATTATATTCTTCGTAACATCTTCAAAAAAAAATATAGTTTCATTAAATAGCATAATCCAGTTGAACTCACAAAATATGAATATACAAATTTCTTGGAATTTAATCGAATGTACATTAAATAAGTTCAATATCGAAATTTCACTAATGAAATTCTATTCTATTCTAAAATATTTTTTAATTTGCTCAAACCTAATTCTTTACGTATTGGGTTGTTCGGAAAGTAATTTCGTTTTTTCCCGACAGAGGATTTAATTGTATTTTTTTGCACCCAACTTCACACTTAAGCCACATAATCATTATATGTTTTGAGAGCTGATATAGCAAGGCTTGTATGTGAAAAAGTCCAATTGATTCCATGCAGTAGTTTTTGGATGGTGCTCTTTTAATGATGGAGAGCAATAAGCAGCATTTTCGTCATATTTTACTTTTTTACTATAGGAAACGTAAAAAAGCTATTCAAGACAGAAAGAAATTAACCGATGTGTATGGAGAAGATGTGTTGACGGTACGCCAGTGCCAGAACTGGTTTGCAAATTTTTTTTCTTTTCTTTTTAATTCGGAAGTCTACTGTCATCGGCTGGACAAACTGAATGATGCGCTTCAACAGAAAAGGCCAGAATTAATCAACAGAAAAGGTGTAGTGTTCCACCAAGATAATGCGAGACCACATACAAGTTTGGTCACTCGCCAAAAGCTTTTACAGCTTGAATGGGATACAATGCCACACCCACAGCATTTTTTAGACGGTAAAACCTTCGCTTCAAACGAGGAGGTCAAAAACCACCTCGATCAGTTTTTTGCCAGCAAAGACCAAAAATTTCACGAGCGTGGAGTCATGCTACTACCAGAAAGATGGCAAAAGGTATTGGACCAGATTGGCCAATATATAATTTAATACAATATTTGTTCGTTATACGAAAATTGTCTTTCATTTTCACAGAAAAAAACGAAATTACTTTCCGAACAACCCAATATCTCGAAACAAGAAATATGTGACTTAAACCAGTTTCATAATTGCGTAATTTACAAAATTTCTTGGAATTTAGACGAAAATTTTAGGCAACGATGAAACGAAATGGGTCTCGTTAAATAAGTTGAATATAGAACCGGGGCAAATGTGTGCACGTAATTATCTTTCAAGGGATTATAGCAGTGGAACGATGAAAAGCGATAGGAAGCTCCAGAGACGCTGGATCCGAACAGAGAGAGGAGGATGTTCTGAAAACATTTGTACAGATCCCCGCCGCTATGAATTATTTAAAAAACGTATTACTCTTCCCAGGGCGTCTATAGTCGCAGACAATAGCGGAACAACCGTGGCTCTAGCGGCAACACATTAAAATAAAGTTGGAGAAACAATGCAGCCAGGCAATCGGCTCCCAGCTACCGCTTCTTTACGACCATAAAAGCCAGGCGCATCGCGTCGCCGGGAAAAAGCAAGCGAAGAAGAAGAGAAAAAGACAGATATAGAGAAAGAGAGAGTGAGAGAAAAGAACCATGAAGTGCGCGAACGGTGCGATTGTCGTTATCAAAAGCCACTTCCATTTACCGTTCCCGTCGCTTTTCCAGCGACATCGATTTCGATTTACAAGCGCGTGAAACGCGTCGCCGCCTGTTGGTCGATACCGATTTCCACCGAGCTTCGACGAAATACACACAGCAGCGTCGAAAAAGGACAGAGACTACCGTGATCCCGTGCGTGATTCGCTTTTCGTTCCATAAAACTGCGATATGCAAGTTGCATTCGTCGACGCAGCAGTCTTTCTTCGACAGGCGTACCGAAGAAACGATTGTTCGCGATATTACGAAACGTTCGGGGCTGATCCTGTGTGCACTCGGGCAACGTCGTGCTCCTACAGTCTCTGAAATAGCAAATAGTCTCGTTTACTTCGGACCATGCGAGTAAGATTCGAAATGAAAAATTTTATTCTGAAGAATAGTCCGAAATTCTTAATATGAGATTCTTCTCTTCGAGTTTTTTTAGATCGATCCCGTTTAACAATTGAATTTCAATCTGCTCCTATTGTCGGGGTAAAGTGAAAATATTTTATTACATTCTACACAATATTGTATATATTTCAAGATTGTTTTTAAATGTTTCTGTTCAATTTACTATTATTGTCACGATAGAATGCGAAAATATTTTATTACATTCTACACAATATTGTATATATTTCAAAATTGTTTTTAAATGTTTCTGTTCAATTTACTATTATTGTCAGGATAGAATGCGAAAATATTTTAGTACATTCTACACAATATTGTATATATTTCAAGATTGTTTTTAAATGTTTCTGTTCAATTTACTATTATTGTCAGGATAAAGTGTAAAAATATTTTATTTCATTCTACACAATATTCTATACATTTCAAACCATTTTTTAAACGTTTCTGATCGTTCTTGTTGGATTGTCAGGATAAAGTGAAAATACTTCGGCCATGCGAGTAAGATTCGAAATTGAAACATTTTATCTCATGTCAAATTTGTATGGAATAGTCTCTATGTTATTTTGAATGTTGACTGATCCCGTCGGAGAATTGAATTCCAATTTGCTCCTATTGTCAGGAAAAAGTGGAAATATTTTATCAAATTCTGCACAATATTCTACACATTTCAAAGTATGTTTTAAATGTTTCTAATCATTCTTGTCGGATTGTCAGAATAATGAGAAAATGTTCCATTACATTTTATGCAATATTTTGTACATTTCAAAACACTGTTTGAATGTTTCCGTGCAACTCTGTTAGACCGGCTTGCCGAAACAAAATTATTCTGCTCGTCAAAGTTTTGTAGTCCGACATGCTATCCTTAAAAGTATTCATAATAAATATTCTGTTTTCGTGAATTTCGTAAATTTGATTGTAACTCAACTCCCAACTAAATGCACAGAGCATAAAGTAGAAAAGCCATTGCATAATACAACCCGAAGTATATTTTAAAACATAGTGTTGCGACAAAACTTCTGGGAAATAATTTAATTTAAATTCATTTAATCTGGAGAATTACGCATGTTGTAATCATTTTAATTAGTTTAATACTCGGAGTCAGGTTTTCTCAAATAGCCCGTAGCGGCACGATTGTGCATAATTTTCGCGTGCATTGTCTCTGCAATGCGTTTCCAAATCCCCAGCAGAATATAAATAATACAGTAATGATAATTGCGCTTCAGCAATAAGCCTCAACATTTTCCTCAAATTTTTCATCGATTCTAAACGCTGTCCGTTAATAATAAATGGCTCTAGAACTGTTTCGCGAATGCTAGCTCGAAAAGCTCGAACTCGCAGCTTCGTTGAAGACAGAAGCTCTCTAAAACGCCTGTTGTCGATCACCGCACCGGGTGCAGTCATCACCCACACGTCGGGCGTGGATAAAACGTTATGCGTGTCGCGTTTATTATGCAGGGCGCTACATTGTCGCGGAATTAGGATGTGGGCCGTACTCGAGGCCGCTCGCGCGGCTCGACGCGATTCCCTCGTTCGCAAATCGGCCCTCCAGTAACGCGTTCCGACGAGGCTAATTAAATGACAATCGAAATCGCCGAGTTGGGCGAGAACTCGTGTTAGTAGATTAGCGGGGATGAAGTTGCTACTCGTGATCCTGGTTTCGGGAGATTGATGGCTAGCGGACTAGTGTTCGCTCGCGATTCTACACCGAAATTTGTCAACGCGCTTTGCGAGCATTCGGAACGCGTTAGAATTAATTATTTGTGATCAGCACATTATTCTAAAGAAACATTCCGAGCCACCAAAGGTGGTGTCCGAAAACACATTTCAAGAACGTATCTTTTTTACGAACATAACATGCTTCCTTTATTATCAAAATAAACGCTATAGTGTGCGGGTAATCCCGAGTAACACGGTTCCGCTTTAACACGGTCAGTTATTTCTACAGAAAGAAGCCGGAAACGCAGAGGAGAACTTTGCAAAAACGGTCCACAGCGTGAAATTTATAAAGATTCTCGCAAAAAGAAGCGAACAAGCGGGAAATAATAAAAATTCTTGAAAAAAGAGAAGCATTGAAATACAGATGCTGCGGGCAGGGGCTGACGGCGGATGTTCATGTATCCCACAAGCAAGAAAACTGTCCCGTTTAACGGCGCCCGAGAATAATATAGTATGCAGAACAGAATTACCGTTCATTATTTAACAGTAACGTTTAATGCATTTCGTACATTATTGATGCTTTTAGTGGACGTATGCTCTTGTAGCGACGAAAGCAACACCGTGTTATTATGCGAATTCTGTGGACTCGGCTCTGTGTTATTAACTGTAACTGAAAAATTTGTTGCACCGGATCTTGGTTTTGTGTAATATAAATTAGCATAACGTGGCAATTTGAATAATGCAACTTCTACATTATGGGCCAGTCGATGCTACATCATTTATATTGATATTCTCGCGATATTATTCATTGGTACGCAAGAATGAGAAGAATTTCGAAACCAGTTATTATAAAATCATTTTTAACCGGTTCTTTGACACATGGCGCATTATCGTGAGTCTATAAAATTTTTAATTTGCAGAAACATTTGTTACACTCAATTTAATTCAGGGAAATTCGTTCAAAATATTTAAGAATATCGTAATGTTGTTTTTAATGTAGCAAAGTCACAAAGGGATGAAATCAATTTTTATTTTATTCGTGCTACCCACAATCAATGTACAAAACATTTTCTTCAAATTCTTAATTTTCAGAAACATTTGTTACACTCAATTTAATTCAGAAAAATTGGGTCGAAATAATTAAGAATATTTTAATGTTGTTTTTAATATAGCAAAGTCACAAAGGGATGAAATCAATTTTTATTATATTCGTGCTACCCACAATCAATGTACAAAACATTTTCATCAAATTCTTAATTTTCAGAAACATTTGTTACACTCAATTTAATTCAGGGAAATTGGGTCGAAATATTTAAGAATATCGTAATGTTGTTTTTAATGTAGCAAAGTCACAAAGGGATGAAATCAATTTTTATTTTATTCGTGCTACCCACAATCAATGCAGAACATTTTCATACAATTTTTAATTTTCAGAAACATTTGTTACACTCAATTTAATTAAGGGAAATTCGTTCAAAATATTTAAGAATATCGTAATGTTGTTTTTAATGTAGCGAAGTCACAAAGGGATGAAATCAAGTTCTATTTTTTCGTGTTACCCACAATCAATGCAGAACATTTTCATCAAATTCTTAATTTTCAGAAACATTTGTTACACTCAATTTAATTCAGGGAAATTCGTTCAAAATATTTAAGAATATCGTAATGTTGTTTTTAATGTAGCAAAGTCACAAAGGCATGAAATCAATTTGTATTTTATTCGTGCTACCCAGAATCAATGCAGAGCATTTTCATATTGTATAAAGATCCGCAGTGTACTGATTAATAAATCTGAATACCTAAATGATCCTGTTAGCGAAAGAGAAAGTGGATGTAGACTCTGACGAATGAATACGAATAAATCTTGCTATCACAAGGAAGAAATGATAGTTTCTGACAAATTGTTTTAAAAAAGGAGGTTAAATCAATTGGCAAGCACATCGTTAAGATAACATCCGGCATGGACGACGCTCCTTTCTCCAGCATCACTTTCTCCGGAGCGCGGCCTTGGCCCGGACCGTGCCTTCTACGATTCATCACGAGGAGACATAACGATCCCGAAGCCGGTTGTGTCTCAATGGAAATTCACGCCGGTTTTTCGACAACATGCCCACGACGTTAGTCGACGCTATCACCGCAATAGCAGTCGGTAGAATGTCGTCCGATTCAGGATGAGGTGCTTTCGAGATAAACCAGCTCGAAGCTCGTGCATCCGCCCACGCGGAGACCACGTGCGTGGGCGAGCCTGAATTTTCCAGTGATATTGGCGAATTCAATTATTGGAGTTTAAACGCCGTGAATGCTGCGCCCCGAGGACTCTTCAGATGCAATTTCATGGCAACGCGTGGCTAAACATTTATCGGAATTTATACCGCGAGAGAAACTCCGACTTTTGCTAAGAGCGGCCCTACCGGAAATACATAATGAATTCAAATTAATTACTTCTTATCCCATTATTAGCTTTATGCAAATTCCCAATTTTGTAGGTTTATGAAAATTGGAGAACAACGCCCTCCGCCCGTCGGCCATTTCTTGCGGTCCAAACAGAATACGAATAGTTAATAGTTCCTTTGTATTTTATTCATTTGCATACGCTATAAATGCATGAAAATTCAGACTTTACTTAGCGGAGACGAAGTTGTCGCAACAGCTTACAAGGGAGGTTACACAACCGTAACACGCCGACTCAAAATATTTGGGTATTTTTTTTATAGCAGCCTATATCCATGCTAAGGGGGTGAAAATAGCCCTCAAAGTTGGGGTGGAAAATCCAGTTTATTGAATATCTCCGAAACTATTAGGCCTATACGAAAATGTCAAAATCCAATTTGTGCGTTTTTGAATGACGAATCTTTTACTGTAAATTGATGTAAAAAAAATAATTTGTTTTTAAAAAATATAGTAGTAGTAGTAGTACAGTAGTTCCTAATGGGCTCAATTAATTTTTAGAGATCTCATGAGAGTTGTACATCGATTAAGTACAACTGCTTATATTGCATTATCATATTTAATTTTTGATATGCGTATTCTCTGAAAAGGAAGTGCCACAAAATTTGTGAGAACCTCATATTCGCATACGAGGTTGACGTTCAAAAAAGATTATAATTTCTTGGCAGCGCAGAAAGAAATGAAGGTGAGAAGATTGTAATTTGTCTGCACAAGAGTGCCGAAGATTGACAATCTCGAACGAGTTCTTAATTGAAGGCAAATACATAAATTGCAAAAAGCACGAAATTTATTCGAATCAAACGTGCGTGAACCTCGGAATTTTAATGAGGGACGGTTAATCGAAGCAAGACGTTCTCGGGCAAGGCTTCATCCATAATTGATTGTAGCGCGGCGCTCGGTAAATAAATAATGGCCAACAAGAACACAGTTTTTCAGCGAGAAGGAATATTCGCCCGCGTAGAAGATGGCGTCTCTCGTCGGACTTGGATTTTATATGCGACGGCCCGATTTGAATTGTTGATTAACCCATTAAGTTATGCGAGAATAACAATTACGGACGGCAGGCTTCGCCGTTCGGGAACTATAACTCGGGCCCGGGTAAGCTTGCATTTGAAACAAAGGGGACACCGTCGATGGTATTCCGGTTTGAAATGCAGGTGAGTGGACATTCGTGTTCGACACGGGAACCAAATTAACCGGTCGATTGCGATCTTTATCGTTTCGCGAGATATTGTTGTCCCGAAACTTTTTCGCGTAATGCGCACGCACGGTGTTGTTCGACGACGTGAGCGTGTGCAAACACAACACTTTTCTCTTAAGAGGGTAGACTTTTTTCTCTTAAAAAGTTAGATAATGCAAGGATGGTGTTTTTCAGTAGTCAAAAGCGCTAGATGAAAGATCGATCGTTAACGAGGCGTAATTTGCATTATTCGACAGCACGTAGCTGTCGCAGCTTTATGAAAATAGCTACATGCACGGTAAACGCTTCGTAAACGTAACAATAGGAAAGGAGGCGACTGCAGCCTCCTAGCTGTAGCTAAAAAATCAGTAGCTAAAAAAAATCCTACTGAAAAATCTTTGCATTATCGAGGAATGAGAAAACGCATCCCGCACCCTTGCAATCCTGGAAACGAGTTTACCCCCTTGATGTTCCATCATTTCTGCATTTCGGACTTTTCTATTCTTGCATTTTAAAATTAATCCTCTCTCAACTCCTAGCGATCTAGCCATGATCTGAAAAATCGCGAATCGCTGGTTGAGAAGCACTGACGTAAGCTCGCTCCGAGGTTGTTCCGCCTGAACGCGCCTATTTGTATTCGTCGCCAAATACTCACGGGTCACGTTACGTTCGATCAGGCAGGCGAGTGGAAAAGGATTTCGCCGAGGCTCACCTGGAACAGAAAAAAGGTTATGGTCACCGTGTGTCGATGGAATAAGTGATTGCGAAGTGGCGAGCACCGTGAATAAAAAGCACGAATGACTTCATCCAATTTAAACAGCTCTAGAGTTCCACTTAAGATTTAATTTACCGACTTAAATTATGCGGGCTCTGTTCGTGCGAACTCTGACTTTCGTGCTCCGTCAGAAATATCGGGATCAACGTTTACTTTTATTTCACTTGTACCATACGTTAGCGTAACACCTTATATCCGGGTTTAGAACACCCGATCATCTCAGTTGTCATTGTTAGCCATCGATAGGGATTGCAATCCCGCGTCATTTCTTGGTCCCGCATTTCTCAAATAGGTGATGCGGGATCCCGCAAATTTTGCGGGACTATGCGTATAAACAAAATTTCGCGAACGACGACGCGTACGATGAACTATTTCGATGATTCGTTGTTTCGCGGTTCTGCGCTCTTCACTTTTTTCCGTTGCCGTGCCACTGGCAAAAGCGAAGAGCGCAGAACCGTGAAACAGCGTGCGATGTGTTTGTTTGTCGATCTATTATTACAGTTCGCATTGTGCAAGTACAATGTCCACTAAAGAATTGATGTGCGATAGTAAAAAAGAATACACCGGTAGAACTCTTTGGGATTATTTTGTGAAAAGTGATTCTGCTGAAACCGCCAAATTGCATTGAATTAAAGAAACCCCAATTACAAGTATCATTATTCAGAACGAATTCTTGTAACGGATCGCAAGCACCACTCCAACCACAAGTTGTCGATAATTACGAAAATGTTATACCAACAAAAAGAGTCAAGACAATTGACAGCTTTTTCGTTAAAGAAAATTCTATGGAGACAATGGTATCACGAATGGTTGCTAAAGATGGTTTAACATTTAACGTTTTCTGCAAATCTGTAGACCAAAGAAATTTATTTATAAAATATGGTTTTAAACTTCCAACATCTCCGAATACAATAAGATCCATGGTTCTTACATTTGCAGATTTCGTAAAAATGGATATGATAAGAAAATTCACTAAACTGCATAATGAAAACCAAAAATTTGCTTTAACATTTGATGAATGGACATCTCGAGAAAATAGGAGATACTATAACATAAATGTACATTATCAAAATAAATATTTTAATCTCGGTTTGATTCGAATCCATGGTTCATGTGCGGCAGAGGATTGCGTCAAGATGGTCGAGGAACGTTTAAAAAACTTCGAATTAAATATAAAAGACGACATTATTGGCATAGCAACAGACGGAGCGAATGCGATGGTAAAAGTTGGTAGACTTATACCTTGCTATCAACAACTCTGTTATGCACACGGTACACAACTTGCTGTTATTGACGTTTTATACAAAAAAAATTCGGAGCAGAAGTCATTGGTAGAACCATGCTTACGATGCAATATGTCTGACACTGACGACGAAGACAACGAAGTTGTAGACGGAGAAACATCTTCATCGGTAACTACAAAATTTTCATCTGCAGAAGTGGTTCCAAATTATAAAGATCTTATTGCGAAAGTGAGAAAGGCTGTGAAGATTTTTAAAAAGTCACCAACAAGAAATGATATTTATTTGCAGAAGTATATGCAAGAAGAACTGGGGAAAAATCTAGAATTAATTTTAGATTGCAAGACTCGTTGGAATAGTTTACCGAGTATGGTGGAACGATTTCACAACTTAAGATTATGCGTAAGCAAGACTTTAATCGACATAGAATCGGAAATATATTTCACCGATGGAGAGTGGTCCATAATAAATGACTTGAAGTTATGTCTGGAACCAATTAAGGTGGGACTCGAAGTAATCTGCAGAAGAGATTCAACTCTGATCACCGCAGAAACAACTTTTAAATTTATTTTGGAAAAATTAGATAAACAGTCTACTCTTCTTAGCACTGATTTAGCCACAGCACTCCGTAAACGGATACGACAACGTCGTACCGACTTAACTGGAATATTAGTATATTTACAAAATTCGAGTAAATATGAAAATGAATGTAAAAGAAATGCCTATACACAAATGCATATACGTATTTTTATATTTCAATTACAGTTTGTTTTCCAAAGAGAGATTTATTTAAATTTAAATTTATGTAGATTTAGATATTGTTTGTATTTTGTTAATAAATTTTGACTACCATGATTAAAGATGATTATCACATTAAGTAAAATTGGTATCTTTATTAAATATATATTAGATTGAAGAACTAAATCCTTAGTCCCGCGGGATTGAAATAAATCCCGCATCAATCCCGAGGGATTGAAAATGGCGCGGGATTGCAATCGCTAGCCATCGCCGTTTCTCTTTTTACAACTCCGTCCGCTTCAGGGTCTAAACAGTGCGTAATTTTAATTTTTACAATCGTCACTCCTCCCCATAATTTCAAGGGTTTCCCCCATCTGTTTGTCTCCAACTCCCCAGTTTTTCCTCTCTTCTGTAATTTTCCCTTTCCCTAAAATACCGATTTCCCCACGCATTTCTTTAACCCGCAGGATTTTTTTAGCTAGTTCAGCGTTAAGACAGAACTCTCTCAACCATCAAACTATCACCATCTACTAGCTGTATGTACCAACTTGTAGTGCTATATTAAACTAGAGTACGCTACTATAATGTGTTTTAATCAACCACACCATCATCGACAAACCCCTAACCAACCCTCACGAAATTAATTCTTCGTCGAGCGCTGCGGGATTCCGATTCAAACAAGAATCGACGCCTTTCCCGTACACCTTACAATTAATAATGGAGTATACATCGTTATATAAAGTTAAATAAAAGCTAAATCCTAATCTTGCATTTTTTGAGGAAGTTAAATATAAATATTAGTGCTGCAACGTCTCGCACGCTTAGAAAACAATTAATAATGTAGGGAGGGTAGTATTTACGATTGAGGAGCAGTTCAAACAAGTGTCCTCGTTCTGAATCATATTCTGGACATTGCCAGATAATATGATTGAGGTCTCTTCTGCTTCGCATTCGGAGGAACCATCCGAAACAAAGTGTACTCTCGCCAGAGGGAAGCAAGGATTTAAATTATAGTTGATCGAGCGGCATTTATTGACTGGAGGATTACCTATATCAATTAGATCGTACTGCATATTAAAGAATGTTGCAATTCCCTGTTAAACATCGTAATTTTCCGGTTAGGAGCGAGCGTCTGAGCCGCTGAAGAATCGCCAGGGGAGGTGTTCCGGCGAAGTATAACGAGGTTAGAGCCTGGACGGTGTCAGATTCGCTCGGGCGACCGAGGACCAGGCAAGCGCGTGTTGTTTCCAATTTTTTTCGCCGATGCGGGGAAGAAGGATCGCGGTAGCGTGACGGCGAAGAGGGTGATCCATCGATCTTCGTCGGCCCATTTTCGCGGTCCCGTGGCATTTGTCTTTCTCGGGCTCGGGCCGCAACAAAAGCAATAAACGGGCCGGGGACGCAGAGCAGAGCGGAACAGCGCGAAGCCTCGGGTAACGACGCAGTGAATCACCTCGCTCGACAAGTCTCGCGAACCGATCAATTCTGTCCCCGGGTTCTTCCTTGTCCCCCGGCGCGAGAAAGACATTCCGCGTCCTCGAGGACACCGCATTGTCTTCGTCAGGGAATCGTCCACTACAGCAACTTCGTTCTTGGCTCGGTTTGACGAGCGAACGCTGACGCAAGGACTTCCCGGTGTCCTTCGGGCGGGACGCGCCTTCCGCGAGACAGATCGATGCCACGGGATCTCCTCGACCCTGATACATCGTTCATGGACACCGAATGATTTACTAACCCCTTCGTTTACCCGACGACCGCGTTTTCGAAATAGCTCTTCCGAACTGATATTCGGCAATTCCGATGAAACTTTGGGGAAAGGTACAGTAATCCCGCGATCTAAGCCCGACGGAGCTTAACGATCTAAGCCTGTTCGCCTGCAAAACAGTGCCGCGTAATCCGATACAAAACTTCTTTATTTTTCATTATTTTTTTACGGGACTTTGACCAACACATTCGTGGTAATTTTCTAACGAAAATGGTACCAAATGTGATATAATTCCGACGATATTTGCTTGCGCAATGAACGCTGAAAGTTTCGGACGCGAGGAAGAACAGCGTATGGGAAATCCTTCGAGCGACGTTCGTTACGCAAGTAAATATAATTGGAATCATTTTCATTATAAAACTGCCACGAATACGTTAGTCGAAGTCCCATAAAGAAATCATGAAAAATAAAGTAGTTTTGTTATTAGATTAGTTAGTCCTTTTATAAAATATTAGATGATTGCATAAGTTCGTGTCCGATTTGAAAATCAAATTCTACAATTAGAGAAGACTGGTGACTATGTATATAATTTTCGTTTTACACTCTGCCGTGCAGTTTGCGACATCTACGAAAACCGGGGACGAACTTATACAATCGTCCGATAGTATCTCTACACGATTTCTGTCGCAGTATAGGGCCGAGAGTCGGCTCAGATATCGCGGGATTAAAAATCTTCATCGTTCATCGTTTAAAATCGTGATTTCTTTACTCCGTTTCCTCCGCTGGTGTTTCGGCCTGCGAGAAACGGCTCGCCGCTGTACGTGCCAAATAAACGCGGCGAGAGATCGCGGACCGGTTTGACCGGACGCGACAGTGCATTGAATGGGCCATTCACTAACTTTGACATTTCCTCCCACGTAAGTTTCCAGACGTTTTACGAGCTCGCCGCGCGCGGCCGCGATCTCCACCCGCGTCTAGAACGCCGTTTGTTTCGACCGTTTTCGGAGACCGGCTCCCTCGCCGAACACATGTCTTACACCATGATCTCCGTGGATTTTTAGTGCGCCGGTGGTCTCGGCCTCGCGAGCCCTGTACCACCCATTCGGAAACGTGAAAGTATCTGTGGAATTAATCTCACGGGCCCCGACCAGCGCGCCAATTAAGATTGGGGGAGGATCGTTCGCTAAAGAGGTACTCCTTGCTGCCCGGAAATTTGCTCGAGCCTCTTGCCGTCGAACTGCGTCCATTATTCTCAAACTTGGAGATTCATTTAATGATACGATTATCGAGAAGATAACTACAATATATGTATACAATCGTTATCGATATATCGATAATATATCCATAACTATTTTCATTAGAATTCTGTCGGGCAAACTCCGTTCCCGGTATAAACGTCGCTATAGACTGCTCTTTCAACTCTCATTTGTGTCCATAAACGCGAAGAGCTTCGGTATTTCTATCTGTACCATTAGTCTCTACCTAACCATTGTTACAACCAATGAAGCGAATTTTTATTTCTATCGTCGAACAGAGAAAACACGGTAAGCGTGCATTTTCTTCGCGGGGTACAAGTACGGCGGAAGACAATGAACTGGCGTGTAAATTCCTGTTCTCATCGATCAGTGTCGAAAACAAGAATTTGCGTAAATACACGCTGTCCACACTTTATTAATTGCAGTGCTACTGATTTCTCGATTCTTTCGAGATAGCCGGCCAACTACTCTGAAAGTAGTCTTTACGATGCGTCTGAATGATTGATGTTTTCTGCCAAGGGTTTGTTGCCGCATAAAAGTTAGTTAATCCGCGTGTCCGCGGATTGCCGAGCCACTGCAGCGCCGAGGACAAGTTCTAAGAAGAAATTTTGTTTTGCGAAGTTCGCGAATGTACGAATGTCCAATTGTTACGGCGTCGTTTGCAAAGTTTCGCAACATCCGCGGCGCCGATATCTTTGATCAGCGGGAAAAATAAACGGCGGCGGTTGTCGACGGTAACTATTCCAGGAAAGATTTAATCGTTCGCGGCCGGGGCCGAAAATATGCAGCCCCTCGCCACGGCTGAAAATTTCCTTAATTTCCCAGCGAAATTGCCTCGACCCCGATGAAACCAGGCACGCCCGTGCCTCGCCGTATATCCAAGCATTAAACCGCCCCCTATCCACCCTCGAACGGTGGAGGAGGCGGCTGGATAGACGTTGCCAGAGTCGGGGTGACTTGAAGTATGCACTTGACGCATGCAACCTCGCCGTGCATTTTCGAGCAGACCACACCGATGGATGCCTATACTTCTCTCCCTTCGTCCCTCGCTAATGCCGTCGGTTCAGTGGCAGTCCTTTTCTTCGCCCCGTTGCTTACACGACTGCCTAAATTGCAGGATATGCAAGTCCTCCCCTGAATCACGTACACGGCGCGATAAATTGCATCAAGCTCAACACTCGCCGGAATTAACTCGATCTTTCGTAACACGCTCGCCCCCCGGGGGCCACTGTGATTTAGGCTTTGCCACTGTTGCGACGGCAACACCGAAGGTCAAACGTACTTCATCGTTCCTCCAGCGTATTAAGCGACACACTTGAAAAGAATGTTTCAACGCGCAAAAAGCACATGCGAATCAGCTGCGAACTGACTCCGACAGTGTCCCGGCGAAAAGCCTCCGTGATCCTTCTTCCTCATTCATGGAAAGACACCCAGAGCGAAAGTTGCGCTCCCGGACAAGTTGTTCGCCGAGTTTCTTGCGTCAACGATCCGCGATCGGTCAGTTTCGGCGGGCATTCAAGATTTTCCAACGGGTTCGATGATAGCCGAGAGCGGTTTTATAACGGATCTCAGCTCGGCGAGCAGGAACACCAACCGCGGCAGCGGTATCGGATTAATTGCCGGGAAAACCGTTGATATCCAGTTTCGTGCGCTTGCTAACTGATAGAGGAGATTTACGAGGCGAAAGCGCGAAAAAAGGGCGATAGTAATATCGCGTCCCCGGTGATTCTGAATAATGAGCGCGATATCCATAATTGTCTATCAAACCTGTTTGAATGTTGCGCGGGCTTGTCGGACGATGCCTGATCGCGTCACCGCGACGCTTAATTGCTTCTTACATCGACGGGAACGTGTGTAATCTGGAGCAAACAGCATCCTGTCGCCTTCGAAACGGACCGATCCCCGATCCGAGATCCGAGGGACCCGTTGCCACAGCGTTTCTGGGCCGAAAACGTGGGTGTGCTGTCTGGAAAAGTGTTTAGTTTCACCTCTCGCAGACGCTGTTCTGAATTTCAATCAGTTCCTGCCGGTGTTTGTTTCCTGTCAATGCACTGTTTTTACGGTTTCCGACCAACGTTGGCGGTTCTGGATACTGTTCTCGCCTGACAAGTTGAATTAAGAGTGCTGGTCTAATTGGATTATCGAGACTGGGATCTCGGTTTTACAAATCAGACGTCGCACGGTAGGGCATTTGGTCGGAAAGCCAGAAAAGAGTCGATTTTTTGTTGCCCGACGTAGATAAAGGTCTGAAGCATGAGGCTACAATATTGTTTTTTTTTTATTTTTATACCCGCGAAGTAGCATACTTCATCAAAAATCAAGAGATTTTACGGCGCACTCAATTGTCACGATTTTTCAAGGATTTCGGTTAAAGAGTTGGACAGTATTTAAACATGAACGAAATATTTTTTTCGGCAAAAGTAGCTGACGTCCAGACGAATTCAACGACCTACTATGTTACGAGAAAGACCTTGAACCCACAGGTAACGCTAAAACAGTTTTTCCTCCTTTTCGGCCAAATAATTTGTCGCGCAATGGAGCGCCAATATTCTCGAGAACAGTCAGGAGATACTTCTCGAAACATACGGGTCATCTTGAAATCTCGTGGCAAATAAAATGTAGGGGAAGAGCTTGGGTTGTGAGACGGGTTGGGTTGCGAGACAGTCGTTTTTATCCATCGCGCAATCGCGATAATTCCAATCTGTCTGCTGTCAAATTTTTGTTTTGACGTCTGCTAGTTTTTGTGCTAGCAGCGTATAAACACATCGTCTAAAACTTTTACTTATTTTTTTATAAACATTATTTTGTTGAGTGAATCAATTGAAAAAGGTGAGTGCGACGCATTTTCATTTAGTGTTTTTCTTACATTTTACGATGCGATATTGAGTTTTCCGCATATACGATAAAAAACATTGTTTTTTCTGTCACATTCGGAATGGCATCATGGTTGGGTTGTGAGACACTAGTTTTTTTTACTAGAAACGAACTAGAACTGTCAAATATTGTTGTTTGCGTTAGAATTAAGTGTTTATTTGTCATTTAACGTTTGTTTTGGTTTATTTTTGGAATTTATAGTCATTGTAGGGACCAGTCGAGGAAACTCGAAGTCCTCGAAATTACCTAATCGTAAAAAAAACAGCTGAACACGATTTATGGTGTGCGTGACTAGACAAAGCTATTTTTGAGAGAAAAAATAAACCACCATCCGAAGAGGATGTAGACTTTTGCATCATTTGTTTAAGGTTTTTGTCGAAAAAATTGACCGCTGCCAATTCTATCGAATGCAACACATGCCAGCGCCCTGTTCATTTGAAGTGTGCCGATATGGCAGACGTTCGTTTTTCACATGCAAACATTGCGACAGCGACTTGGATGACGAAGAGGAAGATCATTATTGAATCCTTCCATTCATTATATTTTTTTTTACTTTTCTTTGCCATTCTTTGCTTTCTTTCAATTTTTTTCCATTCTTTTTAACTCCTTTGGTCACTTAATGTCATTGAAATAAATAAAAATTCATTTTTGCATAAAGTTACATGGGTTTTACTTTATATTTTACCACTTTTAGTTGATTTTTCCGAGTGTCTCGCAACCCAACCACTTTTTTCAGGAAGCCAAAAAACATGTCCTCGGAAAAATTGGAAATAAACTTTTACTTGTTGATCGAATCACGAAACTTTTTACATCTAAAAGTTGCGTATTCCCTTCGCCTTTCCAACGGTATATAAAACTGTTTGATATCTTCGTCGAGCAAAAAGTTACAGACCAAAAACAAAACCCGTCTCATAACCCAACCTCTTCCCCTACTTTTGTAAAAAGCTGGGTTTCCATAAAATGAAGGAAGGTCCTCCCGACGCGTCCTCCTGCAAACCAACTAACAACACCGGTATCTTCATCATTTGAAACTGATGGGACGCCCTGTACATTCGCCCTCGAAACGCGGGCACGTCGAATATCGCGAAAAAGTTGGAATCGAAGATTGATCGTGGCGCGGTGACGCAGAGTGTGCACCGAGCACCGATGCACCGATGCACCGTGGCTCGGTCGACCCGGATTCGGCCGCCAGTCGGATGACTAATAAACGTGGAATAATTACACTCGGCGTGGCGGTGAACAAGCAGAGCCCCCGGACAGTCCGTCCGAAAAATCACGACGTGCTCGCGGTGAGATAATGCCGCCGCGTTGCGTCGGATATCCGGAGCAATAACTTCGGCTCCGGGGGGACAAGTTTACGAGGCACGGAAACTGTCATGCAATAAAGATGCGCGGTTCGGTAAATGGCATTTGAAATTCAAGTCGGCGCGGCGGCGCTTGCTTTCGTTGAAAACATAATACACTTGTAACCGGCATGCGGGGCCAATAAAACTGCCGTTCCTCGTCCCGTATTGCGGCGAGTGTCCGACCCGGCTCGCTCGTTGACCGCGAAGAATCGAGGCACCATGGCGAATCAATCCGGGACGAACGTTTCGCCAGGGAACCAGCCCTCCGGGCCTCCTTTGAGAGTCAAATTCAATTTTCTCGTAAACTAGTTGCTCGTCGCCGGCTTTTTTCACCGGTGTCTGGGTTCCCTGGATCCGAGGGACGCGCAAAAAGATGACGGCGGTGTTCGATGGATTTCGGTCCGCGCATTAGAATCAGCTCCGCTTGATAACAGGATTTATATCCGACGGCGCGGCGGTGCACGTCGTTAGACTGCGGATGTTTGTGCGTTCATAGCTAATGCGAATGCGGGGAACAATAAATTTTAACGCGGGCGGCACGGCTGCTTTTGATGCCGGTTTTAACGATCCTGCGGGGTTTCCGATTCCGCGTTTATTTACTCTTATTAGACTGCGGATTTTGCACTGTTCGCCCGTCGGATGTTGGCTCGAGTGGTCGAAGACGATGACGAGGAGCGAGCTGCGTTGTTGAGTCTCGTTAAAATCTGAGCGGAGTACCACAATCGACACGTTCGCCGCTATAAAAGACAGACATAAAAGAATGTCAAGTATAGAAATAACACGCTGGCCAACGAACCGTGGATGCTATATGAAATCTTCGGACAATTTGTGAGGTACCTGACCATTATACGCGTTCCCGAAAGATCGGGCATTCCACGCTAGAGAACGACCGGCTTACACACATTGCCCGTAACGCATACACTTTTGACCTGCGAATTAGCGAGGCATCCTGTTCCGCCAGAGGAAAATGGAACGTTTCGTCTGTGTTGGAAAGCTGTCAGCCGGGGGTGAACAAACACGAAGCGTAAAACGGGACCGTAAACGGGAGGAGGCGGTCTTTCGACGTGGCGTGGCGTCGGTAAATAGAGTAAGTTCGATAGGGAATGTCGGGCGCCGAGGTATCGATAGAAATAAATCGTCCGTCGGAACGTTAATGCAGACGGACGATGCGAGGCTTCCGGCGCGCCTCGTGACAGGTTTCGGGCCTGGTTTTCACGGTGGCGACGCGTGGCTTCCACGCGCGCTCCGCTCTCGGCCCGAGATAGTTTCCAACAGGCGACACACGGAGTAATTAATGCGGGAATTAACCCTCGGGGTTAATGATAAGCATTAACGACTAATCACCGGCCACGGCCAGCTCTCCCCGTCCGATACCATTTCCGAGGGACTCGTCGGGTTCATTAGTGTTTGGTCGGCTTTACCGGGAGGCCCGACGCTGCCTGTCCTCTATTTGTCTTAGCCAGCGACGTGTCCCGGTGACTTTATCTACCCGCCGCTGGAAAAAGCGTAATTTGCTGGACGATGTACCTACCTGCCGCTCGCGCGACCGGCACCCTAGGGCTCTGACGTCCTCGTTAGACCCTCGCGAGCATACAATTTTTCGAAGAAAAGGGAATTTTTGATTACACCTTTCACGCGAGACGATTACCAACATCCCAGAACGGCTAACGTTCTTCGTATCGACCGGAGAATCCTTCTGTTCTCCGTTACTGCGACAGGGTGCGGTACACCGCAACCGTACAGGTATGTTTAATTATTTTGTACGCGCCGCTCTTCAATTTATTTAATGGAGCGTTAATCTCCTTAAACACGATGTTCCGTTGCAACCACGATAAGTCCACTGTTCCTTCGATGGTAGCTGAAGGTGCGAGCTGTGGGGCTATGCTGCGGTTAACTCTAATGTCCTAGGTCACGATATACAACAGGCTTTAGCTTATGGAAATGCCCCAGGTACCCTAAAACATCTCAACAATATTTCAGTTCTACATCCTTCGTTTTTCCGCGTACCTAATTATACTAATGGCAGAGGCAATAGTCGCGACATGTAATCCCTACGCACCCTGTACATTGCATCCACCATAATGATCAAGCAAAGTTAAATACAGAGAATTTTTTCAGCATCTTTAGGATTTTCTAGTTAGAATATTTGGTTGCCATTTGACTGAAAAGATTTTTGCGGAAAATAAGAGGATTCTTTAATCCTTTACACTCGGCCATTCAGCATCTGCCAATTGCTCGAAAAATAAAAATTGTCTACATCAATTGTACGAAACATTTTTAAGACATTTTCATTTCTTCGTGGCGGAAGAACGTTCAAAATTTTTCAGCATCCTCAGGAATTTCTATTTAGAATATTTGGTTGCCATTTGACTGATGAATTTTTGCGGAAAATAAGAGGATTCTTTAATCCTCTACACTCGGCGATTCGGCATCTGCCAACAGCTCGAAAAATGAAAATTGTCTAGCTCAATTGTACAATACATTTTTAAGACGTGGCGGAAGAACGTTCAAAATTTTTCAGCGTCTTTAGGATTTTCTAGTTACAATATTTGATTGCCATTTGACTGAAGAAATTTTTGCGGATAATAAGAGGATTCTTTAATCCATAAAACTCGGCGATTTAGCATCTGCCAACAACTCGAAAGATGGAAATTGTCTACATAAATTGTACGAAACATTTTTAAGACGTGGCGGAAGAACGTTCAAAATTTTAACAGCGTCTTTAGGATTTTCTAGTTACAATATTTGATTGCCATTTGACTGAAGAAATTTTTGCGGATAATAAGAGGATTCTTTAATCCATAAAACTCGGCGATTTAGCATCTGCCAACAACTCGAAAGATGGAAATTGTCTACATAAATTGTACGAAACATTTTTAAGACGTGGCGGAAGAACGTTCAAAATTTTAACAGCGTCTAGGATTTTCTAGTTACAATATTTGATTGCCATTTGACTGAAGAAATTTTTGCGGAAAATAAGAGGATTCTTTAATCCTCTACACTCGGCAATTTAGCATCTGCCAACAACTCGAAAAATGAAAATTGTCTACATAAATTGTACGAAACATTTTTAAGACGTGGCGGGAGAACGTTCAAAATTTTTCAGCGTCTTTAGGATTTTTTAGTTAGAATATCTGATTGTCATTTGACTGAAGAAATTTCTGCGGAAAATAAGAGGATTCTTTAATCCTCTACACTCGGCGATTTAGCATCTGCCAACAGCTCGAAAGATGAAAATTGTCTACATCAATTGTACGAAACATTTTTAAGACGTGGCGGAAGAACGTTCGAAATTTTTCAGCGTCTTTAGGATTTTCTATTTAGAAAATTGGCTACCTCAATTGTACGAAACATTTTTAAGACGTGGCGGAAGATCATTCAAAATTTTTCAGCATCTTTAGGATTTCCTATTTAGGATTTTTGTCTGCCACAATTCTACTCTTATCGCTCGGCGATTTTTCTACA
Source organism: Lasioglossum figueresi (assembly GCA_028455805.1). NCBI lineage: Eukaryota > Metazoa > Arthropoda > Insecta > Hymenoptera > Halictidae > Lasioglossum > Lasioglossum figueresi. The sequence continues at coordinate 9,923,217 of CM052198.1, read as the reverse complement.
TCAATTGTCCGAAACATTTTTAAGGAGAACTCGGACAATTTCCGAGTTCGATTTAGAGGAAGCGTACACTTCGTGCGCAGGCGATCCGAGAAGCTATGGGAGTTATAGCGCGCAATAACAGTGGTTAAGCGGCGCTAGAGCGGCGCTTTGGAGGTGCAAAAATCGCGCTGGTTTGTCACTGGTAATATAGAGGGGAAGTTTCGGTGACTTGGAAAAGCTGCCGGGTAGAAATAAACCGCGGGAGTTATGCGGCGGATAGTGACACGACGGATTAACGATCCCCGAAGTGGAAAGGAACTTTTAATTTATACCGAAGCGGAGCCGTCCCGAGCAGAAGACTCTTCTGCCATATCGCCGGCTGCCGGTCCACCCATCTCTTCCGTCTGGTTGTGGGGACTTTTGTCCCAAGAGTCGCGCCGTTGCACGCTCGCCTTTATGTCCTCGGGGCGAGCGTCAAACGATGTGGAAACTGAGATACCGTTCCTATCGGACATCCTTTTTTCCAGCGAGCCGAATATAATCGATCGCCACGCTCGCGCTCTCCCTCGAAATCCTCGGATCGAGTTCCTGCGATTCCACTTTCAGTCTTCATGGGGCTCTGCCCTTAACAAACTGCTCGGCAAAGGGGACAGCCGGGAATAAATTCTCTGTCGACGCGACGCGGAATCTTCTCTTCTACTTTGTTTCTGTTTGAAGTTCCAACTTCCGCCCTCGCTCTCTTACGATTCTCGCAGACGTTTTCCCGCTCCTGCGAATTCTGTTAGGATACTACCGAAGACGTTGTTCGTCTTTGATGCAACCCGTAGCACAGTGGCAAGTTTCGTCCAAGTCCTCGCCAGAGGTGTGAACAATGTTTTCTTTATTTGAAAGATCTGTGTAAGAAAGACTAATTGTATCACGCGCCTCCTTCTTCGATCACTTCGTAGTACCACTACATCGTGACAATATCGCCGCAGTGTTTACAGACGGAAAAAACAAGAAATCAAACGTATACTCGCCACTTTAACCTGCGTCCTAACATCTTTTTGTTTTTTTTTTTTTTGTTAAGAGTGAGGATAAAACCGGCGTACCGAAAACACACCTCACCCGGGACAACCAATGGGCTGCCCCACTACTATCTCCTTGCCCAAAATAACCCTTCTCCAGGGACCTACTATCTGCATTCACTCCTGGAGAAGGTAACTTCAGGACATAACCACACCTGTTCTTTTTACATCTGGATTAGATCACATTAGTATTACACATGTTGTTTCATATTAGGGATTTAGGCGCGCATTTCGTTCGAGATTTCTTTCAAACTTTTCTTTTTCCTTCATAATCATATTTATAAATTCATTTACTTTATTCCAATTATCTTCCGATTTAGAGATAATTTCGACAAAGTTTGCCACTCTTAGTAAAATTTGTAATTCAGTTTCTAATTGTAGTCTTTCTCTGAACTATTTATCGCACTCAAAAATAGTGTGTTCCGGAGTGTCTCTCTTATCGCACTCAAACCAGCAAAGATCATTTGATGCTTTCTGTATTCGATATCTATACGTCCCGAAGACGCTGTTGTGAGTTGTCAGATTCTCTTGGTATTAAAGAGAGGTTCTGCGTAGTATTTTTAATTCAATTAACACCTCGACACTCTTTGCCGTAACGAATCTGTAGTTTATTAAATTATGTACACTTGTTACACAGGATTCGTACTGGAACCTTATCTATCTCGGTTTGTGACTAGATTTTCTTTTTTACTACTGTCTCGGTTGTCAAATAATTCCTTTCTGACTTCTATCCCTGAGTTCGCTCGCTTCTCACCTCGGTGGTGAGGCTAAAAGGTGGGAAAAACAGTCCCTTTTGCGGGTGAGACATTCCCATTCGTTGACTGACTTGAAGGAGGAGCCGTTCCCATACGTCTCCTATCGGCGGAGAAGGACATCCACACCTCGAGCCAATCGCGGAAGTAAATGCCCAAACAATGCTACGGGCAGCGGCCCCATGTTGAGTGGCAAAACGAAATGCCCAAGTGGCTCGCACGTGCGGTTGTTTTATTGCCCTTGTCCCAAGCATTTTCCAAGGACTCGGAGGACAGAGTCGTCTGTCTGCAACCTTAAGGATTGCGTCTCCTAGACAGACGACACTCGCGCGTGACTGCACACAATCACCACAGTACACTCACACACCGCTAGACCACGTATACGTACGCGAGGATTGCAAGGGTCCGGGATTCCACTTCTGATTTCTCAATAATGCAAAGACGGGGTTTCTTATTAGTCAAAATCGGTAGATAAAAGATCAATCTAGGGGGCTATTTGCCTCAAAAGTCTTACTTTTACGTTTACGACGCGTAATTCTCATTATTCGGTAGCATATCGACAGCCACGATAGGCGGCAGCACCGTCGCCTCTCCATTGCTACTCGCGGCTCCGCGACATGCTGCAGAATAATGAGAATTACGCGTCGTAAACGTAAAAGTAAGACTTTTGAGGCAAATAGCCCCCTAGATTGATCTTTTATCTACCGATTTTGACTAATAAGAAACCCCGTCTTTGCATTATTAAGATATCAGGAGTGGAATCCCCGGACCCTTGCGATCTTTGCGTACGTATACGTGGTCTAGCGGTGTGTGAGTGTACTGTGGTGACTGTGTGCAGTCACACGCGAGTGTCGTCTGTCTAGGAGACGCAGTCCTTAAGGGTTGCGCTTAATGAGGGTCCCGAAGCCGATGGCCCAAGAAAGTGCCAATTGATCCTCGGACCCTCACGTATTGCAGGGCTGGTTTGCACGTGAAAGTCAGGCCTTAATTTTATAAGACGGGTAAAACGGAAAGGTGCTGGCCTTCTCGCAACCCTTGTACATGTGTCCCGAGGACCAACGGCACTTTTTATGGACCCTTCTTATGCATGTCATAACAGACGCCATGTCCTGTTAGCATTTGCAATAACCTATAATTTAGAACTCAAAGATTGTTCTCGCTCCATATTCTTACATCCGGAAAACCTGCGTCCTAACCTAACTCCTTCCTATTTCGCCCGTATTTTCCACTCCATTATCTGTACCACGCGATAACCAGCTTCTCGATTGTTTCGAAGCTGTCTACGCGACAATCGTCGGGTCTCTGCGACAGTCGTATTTCCATCAACTCGTGCTTATTATTCCACAATTCTGACGTATCGAAATGCGGTTGAATCGCCTCGTAACGAGCAATATTTCAACGAGTCGAGGCAGAGAGGGGGCACAGATAGCGTCGACACAAGGCTACCGCGGCTCTCACCCATTGACCCCGGTGTCCAGCTTCGATCTCGAGCGTTTCATTCATAAACGAGACACGGTGGGCGTAAATGAATCGTACTCCGGCGTTGTTAATATCGTAACTCGGTGGCGTGGGCGTGGCTCCAGGGTTTGTTAATCGAGCGTCGTATCTACGGACGCGGAGAAAACGTATTACTTAGCTGGTCGGAAGGGCGTGCCATAAATTTCTCAGCGCGCCGCGCCAGAGATTTATATGAGACACGGCCCGGGCGCAGCGACGCTTTGCCGCCTAATCGTTCGCCATCTTACCGTTCACGGTCTTTACCTTTCTTTGTACGGTCTTTTCCCCGCTAAAAAATCGCTCGTCCAACCGGCGGAGAGGAGAGGCGAGCTCCACGGAAACGATCGATGAGGAATGATTAAGAGCGAGCTTCGTGCTGCTTCGAAGGATTTAGGAGAAGAGAGCAAAGTTGGAAACGCTTTTCCCAGCGCGAGTGGTCAAGGCGACGATCATTGCCTTCTCAAGGCCACTTCATTAATCACCGACTCGATCAACAGAAACACTTCGCCTGACTGCTCGATCCTCGCTCTCGCGAAAACGAGCCTTTCTTTGTTGCTGGACAGTTTGGTCGAACGAGATGGGACCTCTAGAAATTTCTCATAAGACTTATTACAACATAATATACAGTCAGGGACAAAATTAAGTGGACAGTTAGTGGAAATAGGTAAAAATGAAGTTTAGTTGAATTAACATGACTGTTATGAACTTAAGTTTTAGTTATTATATATCCTTGTAGCGTATAGATTATTTAACGAATAATTGAAGTTCATATTTACATCTTTGTGTAAACACGCCGTGCCATAACGAAAATGTCAGCTATTTATCGGGGGACAAAAATAAGTGGACACTTGGTTGTAATGTTATTGCGAGGTAAGAAATGTATACGAACGCTAGGCACAGGTTAAGTTTACATGCAGCGATCTCCATCAATCTTATTAGTACCAATTCAGGTATCGTACAACTAAGAACATTTATACAATAATTTTAAGTTTTATTTATTATATATCCTTATAGCGTATAGATTATTTAACGAATAATTGAAGTTCATATTTACATCTTTGTGTAAACACGCCGTGCCATAACGAAAATGTCAGCTATTTATCGGGGGACAAAAATAAGTGGACATTTGGTTGTAATGTTATCGCGAGGTAAGAAATGTATATGAACACTAGGCACAGGTTAAGCTTACATGCAGCGATCTCCATCAATCTTATTAGTACCAATTCAGGTATCGTACAAGTAAGAACATTTATACAATAATTGCAGAATGCCAGAAACGAAAGAAATTTCATATCAAATTCGCCATTTAATTGTATCGGACTGCTGTAAGAAATTAAATTACCGCGTAATAGCTCGGTAGTACAACGTATTTAAAAGTGCAGTAGAAAAAATTTGTAAAAAGTATGTAGTGCACGGGACCGTGAAAAATTCAAGAGATCGTGGACGCAAATGCTGTACCACCATACAAGAAGACCGTCGGATTTTTCGTACAAGTCGATAAGATCCAACGATCGCAGCAAGAAGTATCGCAGAAATAGCGGAATTAAATGTTTCAACAAAAACAATAAAACGAAGACTGCACGAAGCTGGTTTAAAATGCTGCAAGGCTAGACGCAAGCCACATATTAATTAAAGAAATATGAGAAAACGTTTAGCGTTTGCAAAAAAATATGTGAATACGCCACTGGTATTCTGGAAGAATATCATTTGGAGCGACGAAAGTAAATTTGAGTTGCGGCAATTAAAAAAGAAGCGCAAAGTCCGGAGAAAAAAAACATGAAGCGTATAAAAGACCATTTATTACACCCACAGTCAAAGTTGGCGGTGGATCGTTAATGGTGTGGGGGTGCTTCTCGCAAAACGGAATTGGTACGTTCGTACAAATTGACGCCATTACGAATGCAGATAAGTATATTAATATACTAAATGAAAATTTAGAAGAAGCAGTGGTAAAAATGGGTTGCGACGACGAATTTGTCTTTCAACGAGACAATGACCCTAAGCGCACTGCTAAGAAAACTAACAAATTTTTTAAAGATTCCAATATTAAATTACTTGAATGGCCGGCCCAGAGCCCTGATTTGAATCCTATCGAGAACTTATGGAGTTTACTGGACGCAAAAGTTCCATTGGACCAGCGAAATAATAAGGTCGATTTTTTCAAAAGGTTACAGTCCGAATATGAAAAAATTAGTAACGATTATATTGAAAAGTTAATACAAAGTATTCCTCGACGTCTGGAAGCTGTAATACATGCAAAAGGCGGCAATACCAAGTACTAATTTTGTTATGTGTTTCATTTATTACGCATTTCATCGAGTGTTCACTCATTTTTGTCTCCTGATAAATAGCTGACGTTTTCGTTATGGCACGGCGTGTTTATACAAAGATGTAAATACGAACTTCAATTGTTCGTTAAATAATCTATACGCTATAAGAATATATAGTAAATAAAACTTAAGTTTATAACAGTCATGTTAATTCGACTAAACTTCATTTTTACCTATTTCCACTAACTGTCCACTTATTTTTGTCCCTGACTGTACATGATATACATAATATACGTACGAGAACGTTAATAACATTCTGAGAAAAAAAAGAAGAACCTTAGATACGTAGGTTACATTTATTGATGATACCAGTGCGATCCGCTCTGCATCGATTAATTGAAACAACGCGTTGACGGGTTAATTTTTTATGCCCAAACCAAGGTGAACGATCATCGTTATCAGACAGCGGATCTCTATGCAAAATAAAAATTGTCTAGCTGAATGGCAACAAATTGGAGTGAAACTGAAATTTATTTTCTTTTAGAATATGTTTAATAGGTTGACGACAATATAACAGTATTTTTTAATTCCTCCAATGTAATTACTGTTTCAAATGATTTAAATTCGTTTCTGTCATAAATGCATGAAATTCGGTGTCTTAATCATTATAGAACCGTCGAGTTACTCGGAGAAACAGGGAAAACACGATCATCGTTGAACATTAATTATTGTAGATCCTCTGCTGCAGATCAATTCAATCGGGCATCACATCGAACCTATTCCAGCCAGTTACAACCAGCTCTAGGTTAGAGCGATCACTTGACTGGCGCGACGGAGAGTTCAATCACTTAAGCACTTCGATCGCGAACTAAATTCTAAGAAGACAAGAAGAAGCGTGAACTAGTTCCCCGGCGAAAAGTTCAGGGGGGGTTTAATGGGGTCTTTCGTGCAAAAAAAATGTAGGAAACAAAGTCCTTCTTCCTGGCAACTTCATAACCTGGCGGGACGCCTCTGCGCTCCCTCCTAATCGCTGTTAAGCCCCTCGTACGATCCTCCCTCGGGCAATTTCTTAATGCAACCGATTTACCCGGTTCGAAGGCGAGCCGTGGCAAGTCTAGCGAAACACGAAGGTCCGCACACAACGCGTTCCAAGATGGAAGACCGATCGCGTCTATCCGCGAAATAACCACCTAGCAGAGAAATCGACGATATTATCGCAGTGAAAGCGCGAGGAATGGGAGTCTTCACGGACGCTTGCCTGCTATTTAATCAAACCCCCCGCGCGGATGCGTACCGCACGCAATCGATCGTGGTTAAAGCGTTTATTCAGGCCTCGTTTTTCGTCGCGATCCACCCAGCAGAAAGAGAGAGGGAGAATTCCTCGTGGATTGCTGAGATTAAACTTTGCCTTCGTATGATTAGACGTTTGGACGGCACAATTTGTTTCTCCGATTGACAATCGTTCCTCTAATAACCGACTCAACGAAAGTAATTGCATCGTTGCTAAACTCGCGACGACTCTGCCCAGAGTATAGCGTGGCGAACGTCGCAACCATCTCTTAACATTGTACCTCTACCTGGTAATATTCCCAATGACTGTGTCACATCCAGAGAGCAGTCTAGAACTTTGACGATTAAAAACAATGTCGCAAGAAATTGGCAGTAGAGATTCCCTATTTCACGTGTGTTTAAGTAAACGTGTATTTCACGCACACGCACTTCGGCGCGTGTCATTTTAACACTTCACCCACCGGAAGCCTATCAACCCTTTGCACTCGGAGCCGTTTTAACTTGAAAATCAAAGATTTCTTCCGACTTAGAATAATTCCATTCTATATGATTTTTTTCATTTTGTGGATATGAAATTGATATAATAGCTCATGCAATGCTTAAATGATTAGTAATTGGTTAGATTCCAATGAACTCAATAATGTAAACATTATCTTGAATAATGGTACAACAACTTTTAATGGTGACTCCGAGTCACCATTCGAGTGCTAAGGGTTAATAGGATTTTCAATAATTGTGCTGTACCAAAAGAAAGCACAGAAATTTTCTTTTCCATTGCAATCTTAAATAAAACAATTTGACGACGTTATTGGGGGTGACTTGTTAGTTCACAATGAAAATTGCTGTTGCTATCGAAGGTTCCATTACAAAGTGTTTAGCCGTGTACCACGGATTTTTCAAAATTATGCAATAATCACCGGGTAATGTGTTAAGTACACTTCAACAGCAACGGCGATATAAATGGTGATTTCTCGACTACGAATGTCTAAGCAATTTTCAATTTTCGTAGACAAATTTTAAGACCGTGGTGCCAAATAAAATCCTACTTCCATTGGTAATAAGATTTGTACTAAATACTGTCGAATTTGATGCTGCAGCATTTTTATGAGAATTTTTACAAACCATAAATGCATAAAGATCCGCAGTCGAGACCGCGTGAAGTGTGGAAGAGACGAACTGTAACAGAAACGTGAAATTTTTTCGTGGCCAGGTGTTTGGTTAAAGTAGCGCGTTTATAATGAGACAGTTTACGGTGTTCGGGGCCGAGCGGGAAAATAGGGGTAGGTGAGGAACCGGGCTAGAACGGCGAGGCTAGCGGTAAGGTTATATCGCGTAGAATAAATTGAATTTGTAGCGGGCAGCTTTATAGCTGCCCGCCACCTCAATTTTTCCGGGAATTCGCGAACGCTCTTCTTGTCGAAATCACGGTGTAACCGGTTTCCTCGGCGCAACCCGTTTCTAAGTAACGTATTTATCGCGGAGCGGGTGAAAAACATCGCTGTCGCTCGTACACACACGCAAGATTATTTTCTTTCTCGCCGCTTCAGAGACGGTTTCCCCCGAAAAAACCGTCCTTGCCGGAAGGGGGCTGCGGATAAAAGAGCTCTCTGAAGGCAAGCAAAGGTGTGGCCGAGGATGGAAAAAGGAGACGGAATTGGCGTCAAAGCGAGCACGAGAACCCGAGACTAAGAGAATAACGCGTAACGCGGCACATGGGGGAACGAAAAAGAGCAAACCCTAATTAGCAATTCTTTAGGCAAGCTACGAGAGAAAGAGAGAGGGAGAGAGGAAGAGAGACGAAGAAAGAGAGACCAGACCGTCGTCTTTTCAGACAGGTGAAGCGCGCGCGACGTTTGCTTACGATACACAACCAAATGTGTGCAATTAATCTCTCTTTCAGTCTACGTCACTGGACGCGAAAAAAAAACGCTGCGGGTAGCTGGAAAATACCTGGACGTCCCGGCGTCTTTAATGGACCTAATTTTCCTGGAACGCGAATCGCATGAATACGCGACGATTTTCAAATAGTTCGCGAAATTATTAGGTCGTTCGGAAAGCAATTTCGTTTTTCGTGTACAGATGACATTGCTTCCATTTGTTACTACTTAACCTTATTTTAAATCGCAAAATCATGGTATTTCTTTATATATTATTTATTTGTACAGGTACCATCAACATCGAGGTCATTGGCGACCACAAGAATTATAACATATGACTACAAATTTAGATCTTTACACTTGAAAATAGTTATAAGTGCATTGTGGGGAGATCGAAAATCATGGTATATCTCGACAGCTGACATTTCGAACGTCATTTCCTACCTTGCATTGGCTTTCAATTTCCCTTGAGAAAACGTCGTCACCGAATAGTTGGCACTTAATATACTTCTGTTTCGTTTTTTACTCCCCTCCGTCTGGCTTTGAAACAGCGAATACAAAAATGTAACGATACTTTTCTACTTGTGTAGAGTCAGGAAGGTTCAATGTGGATTTGATTGAGAATCCTTTATTAAATATTACAGAAATACATTCAATTTGGTGTATTGCGCTGTCTCGTTTTACATCGTGTCTCGTGTACTCGTGTTCTCTTAATCTAAAAACTCTTTAACTCTTATAGTCAGAAAATCTTCTTGTCTCGTGTTCTCTTTTAAAAAACTGTCTCTACTCGTCAATTTCTCCGAAGACTGCCCTGACTGACCTACCTCGCAAAATATATATGTTATTGTGCTCTCTTTCTTATTTATTATTCGCACTCGCTTGCTCGGTCGTTCACCCATCGCGTATTTACCTTTTCCTAAAAGTATAATAATATTTCCTAAAGTATTTACCTGTCGGCGGTCAACCGCTGACCAGTTAGATCGAAAAACGTGTTTTTACATAGTTCAACCGTCGTCGTTCGAATCTTTAGGCTCGACTTCCTACACTTGAATATCCATTTTTTCGGTTTTCAAGTAGGATGTTGCACTACCTCGCTAAAGCAACAACGAACTGGCAGCTACTATTCAGACCCCTTGCTGTACTGTAATTAGTACTAGAAGGATGACAGTATCTTGCTACAGTGGCCAACAAAAAGGTTACCAATATGACAAGATCGACTCCCTGCTAGGAGACACCGTAACAACAGACGATAGCATGGAGATTAATACCGAACAAAGAAGCGACGTCAATCATGGTCGTCCCCCGACTACTTAATTTATCTATCAGATCGATGGGATATACTGGAGACGGATGGCTGTTTCGAAAGGGAGCAGCGTCAAACTAAGCCACGTATTATCGAGACCGGCGTATCGTGAAAAGCGTTATTCAAGCGTGGCTTTTTGAGATAAAGCTGCCGGGTCGGTTCACAAAATAAGGATCGAGGGATTCTGTCTTCTTGAAAGGAAGTCGCGGTGACGCGTGGACAATGACGAACAATGCGGAAAAGGGAAACTCGGGTTTCGAAAACCGATGCGTTGGCCCCGTAATCGCGTGTCATTCTCCTGGATGCAGTTCCCGGATTGCGCTACCGATGGAGGCCATCTCGCGATATACAGGGTGTACCAGATAAAGTGTTACAAACCGTTTTCTCGGAATCTAATAAAGATATCCAATCAATATTTTCTTAGTTAAATTTCACTGCAGACAGCTGTTGCGACCGTTTTTGTATGTGGGACAATGTCGGGTCTTGTTGACTACCAGAATACGATTGAAGGATACATTTAATGCGGCGTAATAAAATAAACAATGTATTTTTCATTGAATTTAGTGTATTCCTCAATCGCAAAAGACGGTCGCAAAAGTTATTTGCAAAGGACGCGTGTACCAGACTGATATTTATATTTAATAAAATAAACAATGTATTTTTTATTGAATTTACTGTATTCCTCAATCGCATATACAAAGACGGTCACAAAAGCTATTTGCTAGGGACGCGTGTACCAGACTGATATTTATATTTAATAAAATAATCAATGTATTTTTTATTGAATTTACTGTATTCCTCAATCGCATATACAAAGATGGTCGCAAAAGTTATTTGCTAAGGACGCATGTAACAGACTGATATTTATATTGTAATAAAATAATCACTGTATTTTTCATTGAATTTAGTGTATCCCTCAATCGCATATACAAAAACGGTCGCAAAAGTTAATTGCTAGGTACGAGTGTACCAGATTGATATTTATATTTAATAAAATAATCAATGTATTTTTCATTGAATTTAGTGTATTCCTCAATCGCATATACAAAGACGGTCGCAAAAGTTATTTGCTAAGGACGCGTGTACCAGACTGATATTTATATTTAATAAAATAATCAATGTATTTTTCATTGAATTTAGTGTATTCCTCAATCGCATATACAAAGACGGTCGCAAAAGCTATTTGCTAGGTACGAGTGTACCAGACTGATATTTATATTTAATAAAATAATCAATGTATTTTTCATTGAATTTAGTGTACTCCTCAATCGCATATACAAAGATGGTCGCAAAAGTTATTTGCTAAGGACGCATGTAACAGACTGATATTTATATTGTAATAAAATAATCACTGTATTTTTCATTGAATTTAGTGTATTCCTCAATCGCATATACAAAGACGGTCGCAAAAGTTATTTGCTAGGAACGCGTGCACCAGAATAATATTTATATTGTAACAAATAATCAATGTATTTTTCATTGAATTTAGTGTACTCCTCAATCGCATATGCAAAGAAGATGGCAAATGTTATTTGCTAGGGACGCGTGCACCACACTAATATTTATATTGTAATAAAATAATCAATGTATTTTTCATTGAATTTAGTGTATTCCTCAATCGCATATACAAAGACGGTCGCAAAAGCTATTTGCTAGGGACGCGTGTACCAGACTGATATTTATATTGTAATAAAATAATCAATGTATTTTTCATTGAATTTAGTGTATTCCTCAATCGCATATACAAAGACGGTCGCAAAAGTTATTTGCTAAGGACGCGTGTAAAAGACTGATATTTATATTGAATTATTCTCGAAAACGAATCCTCCCCCGCAAATTCGTTATACATACCTAATCTTCGTCTTGTTTCCGACCGTATAGTCTACCTGACCCAATTTCTACTATAAATGATGAAACATAGAGCGTCCTATCTTTTCGTGCCTCTCTGTACGAGACTCTTTGTCGGATCAGAAAGTTCCGCGCGGAAACTTTTCGGCGTGGCCGGAGAGCTTGTTATGCGAAACAGAAAACGACGGGAATTCGAGTAACGGGCTGAAGGGCCTGGGCGACTGTTTACGTTTAACAGTCACAGGATTATTGTTCGCCGTTCGTTTTCACGGCGCGGTATGAAAGGACAAGCTTTCATAAAGCTTCGCGGGTTTGTTGGTTCACCGATGGAGCTTTAATAGCCGGCGCATACGCGCATTGTTGCTGTCCGAGTCCCCGGCGAGCCCCTCTGCCTTCCGAACTTCGACTGTGTTCCCCGGATTATCGATAGTTCGCGTTAACAGATTTGCCCGTGCGCGAATGTTCTAGCAACCGATGCGATGGCGCGATAATTGAGATTTTGTCGCGGATGAAAAGCCGGCAAGCGAAGAGAGGCGAATTTTAACGCGAAAAACCGAGTCGCGAGCTCTTTGTTCGACTCGCCGCGCTCGCGGAATTTTGTCCGGGACCGATAATAAACGTTGTTTCGCACAATGCCGGACAAGTAAGAATGGTTCGATCAACCTTTGCACATGAATTCGATCATTAAGCTGCGTCCGACCGTTGTTGTCAGGGCTGACACAGTTTTCTACCGTACAATGAGCGCTGCGTCGAACGGGTCGACGTTTGTTTGTCATTCCCGGGCGGCGGTAATCATTTTCTATAACTGAAGGTTGTTTTTCAAACATTGATTGAAGAAGCAACTGTTTATGCTTCCATTAAACGATTTTTACGTTTAAACATATAGGGTTTTTATGTGTTCTGTATACCGTGTTAGTTTGCGTAACAGTATTTATTTTAACAATGCAACTCAATTATTCTTACGATGTTTAGGACGACTTACTCGGGCGATTCTCAGATAACAACGACCCTAAGTCCCGGTCGTCTCGTCTTCTTATACTAAATGAATTTTAGGAGAAGGGGAAAATCTCGTACAACTAACGCTGTTTTCCTCCAGACCTAGTCCGCTGCCCTTTCGTCGAAGGTCCTTCGGTCCTCCACGATTCATGGTATCCGTATGCGCTATTGAGGCGAACTAACGAAAGCTAAAACCTGGCAGACTCTGAAACTAAACAGTCCTCTCCAAAATAGCTTTGTCTAGTCACGCACACCATAAATTGTGTTCAGCTGTTTTTTACGCTTTCTAACGATTTCGAGTTTCCTCGACTGACCCCTACAAACAAGTAGCTAGCGGCAAATGATCAATGATATCATTCCTAATTTATCATGAAATGTACACGGTAATGAGCTTCTATTCACTTTAATGTAAGTAATGCTGAAGGCTTTTTTATTACAAAGGCAAGAGAAGTTTCTTTTCATATTTTTATTGTATCTAGGTAGATGTCTAAATAACAATAAAACTTTATTTACCTTTTATGAAGAATGTTTTTTTTTCAGACCCTCGGATTATAAAAATTATGCGAATGATCGACAATTTTGTTTGCCTCGCCAACGAGAATGCATCCTCGTTGAATTGTACAAATTGATTCGCAGCAAAATACTTATTTTGAGCTATTTTAATCTCATTGGGGGAAAATGGTACAGTAAAACGTACACCCACGGTAACAGGTACGTTTACCCGGGAGCCCGTAGAACGTATCCAAAGCGAGTCTCGCAATCTCTGAAAAAAAGTAAGGATGTCATTTTGATCCAGTGCAAATGTAATAAATGCTCGACGTGGTCATAGGTTCGCCCACGACGGTTTCGCGGGCTAGGGACAGCGATCCGCAACGCAGATTACACGCGTTGCTCGCGGATTGCTGCGTTAATTCATGCGTATCGAGGAAGCGACGCGAGCAACGCCAGCCTTTCACGGCCATTTGCCTCCTTTGAGCGTCACGCGAGTCAAACGAAATCTCGCAGTAAATTTTATTTGTCAGTCGATCGTTAATCCGCGAGACGGGAATATACCTGACACCGCGACCGGATCGGTGTTTACGGTGGTGTGTTTGTTGCCTGTGCGTGTATGCCCACATCCCGTATCCTGCACGTGAAGTATCACGGTCCCGGATCGTAGCTTGCTACTCTTAATCGGATGATCTTTCAGGGCTGTGCTCGCATTACAAGCTGCACGCAACGACCAGGCCGGAGAAGGACTCTTCGTCTTTGAACGCGTACCTGGTAAGATGAACCTGCAGCTCCTCCGCCAGCACAATTCGAAAAAATCAAGGATTTTCTGGGCCGAAGTCCTGGGGGTCACGTTACAGCTCAACCTTTCTACACTTCTTTCTTTTTATTGCCGTTTATCGATCCCCAGATTTCCGGTCGTTGAAACGTCAGAACAATGCTTCACCGGAGGAATTGTCGTGAATTTTATTCCAATTTTTGTTTTCCATCTACTGCTCTGCCAATACAATCGAGAATCCGCTATTGAAAGAAAGAGGAATTTATTCCTCTATTTTTACAAGCTTGGATCGATACATCAATTCAGAAAAATATTAAAAATCAGAAGAGTCCTGGTATGTCGAGAATTCAATATCGATGCATCTTTCGAATCAAATCCAACAAATTGGCGAAACAACTTCCATTGTTCGAAATACGCGGTAAAAATTTCAGAAGAATTTCGAGTTATCGTTACATTCTCCCGAACTTAACAAAATCAATAAAAAAAGGAATAAATATCCATCCGGCTCTTGTTCGACGCAATTCCTTCGAACAATTTTAACCTAACAAAAATATCAGAGTCTAATCACGAGGCATATTTCAATTCGATTTTCCTACAAGTTCGACAAATTTCTGAGACGCGAAGAAAGAATTTCAGCGATACTTTTGCGAAATCTCGCCGTTCGGAACGGTCCGGTAAAATTAAATTTTCCCGATCTCCATTTAGGAGCGGTTTCTTAGCGTGGCTGCGGGATAAATTGGGGAAAAGGCAGAGGTTATATGGATTCGCGGTGCGCTCGGTGAAATTCAGCATGGCCGAACAATCGAATAAAGTCTAATGAGACCGTGGTTTCGCACGGATCCCGCGGAGCTCTTAATAAACGTCTGGCCGGTCGAAACGTGGCCACGATCTCTATACAAAATTCATATAAATTCCATAAACGACTCGCGACTCCGACAAAGGCCCGTCGTTCATTGTGATAAAGCTGGTTTCGACGGGGAACGACGGTAGCCAACGAATTTCCGTGGATTTCTCGGCACGTTCAATTTCGTGGAGGAAGGTGAAGCGTTTCAAAGGTTGCAGTTGGTTCGTGTCCGGCTCAATAAGAGATTTCTCGATTACAGGAAGTTGGGTGACGTATCTAGGACGTTCGGCACCGCAAGAAACCGTTCCCCGCGGGCCTCGGAGGGAGTGGTTTAAACGGTTAATGAAACGAAACGAAAGCATCGCAATTTAATGGAAATCGACGAAACGATGGCGCCTTTGTATTAAGACCTATGAATAATTCAAAGCCGTCCGTCCGGAACACGGTATCCTTTGCATCGCCCGGGCCACGTCTTGCAGAATGAAGCACGGTTTCGCGCGCGCGAACTCGAAATTGCTTTTTTAATAAAGCCCCACCCATTCTCACGACGTCACGCGAGTTTAATCGGTAATGATTGATAATGTGGACCGACCGCGGCTGCTCGGCCAACTTTAATCGATCGCGCGGATCGGTTCCTGGTTTTAAAATATTTTTATATATCCTTAAAGACGGAAACATATGTTTTCAGTTTCTTCGTTTATGACACAAATTTTTACTATGTGAAACATCTAGTCAACCGACACTTATTCAAATCTGGATGCTGACGTTTTTTGTTATTGACCAAATATATAAATGTTATTGATCAAAATATCCTGTATATTCTAAATTTTAATTATTGATCTTATATTTTCTAATTTTTTAAATTATTATTATCGTGTAATACGGTAAAGTCGCGTTTACTGTCCGCGATCGTGTACGCGATCACTGTCCAGTGACTACCCCCTCCACTGTCATGCTGTCCTTCTCTACGTTCGGCTTTCTTTTGAACTTTCTGTTTTTGTTATAAAAATATAACATCGGTATGAGATCACTGTCCGTGCAGTACACAGGCTGTCGGACAGTAAACGCGACTTTACTGTAGTTACATCCAATAGATACATCGTGTATTCTTTAATTACCATTTCGTTGAAGGCAAGTGTCCGGTAATTTATGGACAAGAGTGTCCACCGTAAAAGTAGACGTGTACAGTTTTCCTAGATCTACGTTCATAGGAAAACTCGTGCGAGGGGCGTGGCGAGGGGCGGGCCCGAGCGAAAGGAGGGGATCGACCTGAACAATTACCGGGGCACGACTCGCGTGAAAGTCGAACGCATCGATAACGAGTCAAGTGTACTGCTACCCGCGCGCGATACATCATGCGTGTAATTATGAGGGCAACCGTGTTGTCCGGCGCGGGGAAAACCAGTTTTTTCAATGGCCGTTTTGCATTCGAAATTACACGCCGCCGCGATACCGGCCGAAAATTTTTTCACTGTGTCGCGAGCCCCATGAACTTTCGTGTCTCCGTGGTTGATACACTTGTCGTCGCGTTGCGTCTGACACTAAATTGATATTTGTTCCCGATAAATCCTGTGCAAACAGATAATAAATCAGCGGACGTAGACTGGGAGCGAGACGGTGACACGAGTCACCGAGGTTGTCCGTTTCGGGGAAGTGGCGTGTTTGATATGTTTCAGTCATTGCGAATTGCGAACCGTGTGTAATTAGATTTTGCAGATTTTTATGCAGATCCGGATCGGACTATCTTCCGGATAGTCCGTCTTTACAATGGCGTAACTTTTTAACCCGCACCTAATTTAATACAAAAATTAAATATTTCTTTCGACCTAGGTGAATTCCACTATACAGGGTGGGGCAGTAACTATTAGCACCTCAGATATCTTTGAAGCTATAAGTTTCATAGAAATATATGCTGACACAAAATTGCACAGTAAGAAGGTGGCCATCCGGTGGCGATAGTAGTTTTTTTTGCAGGTGGACGTACTTCGGACATTTGAAGGTCACCTCCATTTTTTTAATGGATCGGTATGTTTTGGCTTCCGTATCACGATAGAGGATCTTAAAACGAGTTCAACGACCTATTACATAAGGTCATTCAAGGTCATAGAAAGTAAAGAAATGCGATAATACTTATGGTTTTGGTAGTAAATGAAACATGTTTATAGTAGGTGTTCGAAATGTTGACCATCACTGTCGATGCACTGTTGGATTCTTGTTACGATCGATTGACTTGCAAGTCTTACGGTGTCAGAACTTATTGACGCACAGGCTGCAATAATTCGCTGTTGCATATCGTAGGACGTAGTTGGTACTTCTTTGAACACTTTCTCTTTCAGTGTTCCCCACAGAAAGAAATCTAGAGGTGTTAAGTCTGGTGAACGAGCTGGCCACGATATCGAACCGCCGCGTCCAATTCAACGATTTCGAAATTTTTCATCGAGTTCCCTTCGCGCGATCAATGAATAATGTGCAGGACATCCATCACGTTGGTACCACATGGTTTGTCGTGTAAGTAAAGGTAACTCTTCTAGCAAAAGACCCAATGTATCCTTAATAAAATTAGCATAGATGTTGCCATTCAAATTTCCATTGATAAAATAAGGACCAATAATTTTATCTCCTATGATACCACACCATACATTCACAGACCATTGTCTTTGATGTTCAACCTGTCGCAGCCAATGTGGATTTTCCGTTGCCCATAAATGCATGTTGTGTAAATTAACATTCCCGTGATTTGTGAATGTTGCTTCATCGGTAAATAAGACGGTATTAAGAAAAGACTCATTGTTTTGAATCTGACGTATAGCCCATCGACAAAACGCAACGCGATTCATGAAGTCGTTCCCATGCAATTCTTGGTGAAGACTAACATGATACGGATGAAATTTGTGACGGTGCAAAATGCGAAGTATGCTCCTCCTACCGATGCCAGATTCGCGTTCAATTTGTCGCGAACTAATATGAGGATTTCTAGACACACTTGCGAGCCACTGATTTCCATTTCTTCGTTAATTACTTGTTTCTGGCGTTCACTTTTACGAACACCTAAACTACCGGTTTGCCGAAGTTTATCACACACATTTTTAAATGTTTGACGCGAAGGCTGAGACCGATGTGGATATCGTTCAGCATACAAGTTTTTCGCCCTTACAGAATTTTTTTAGCATTCGCCATAAATAAGAAGCATATCGACCTGCTCTTCAAACGGATACATCGTGCCGCATTGACTGATTTATCGGTACTAATCTTATCATGTTTATCTTATCCTGCAAACTATTAAAGTGCCCTTCAAGCAGTGATTAAACTCAGTGAAGTAAAAGGTAAACATTACGCATTCCTCTACTGTTTACAGTACGTATGTTTCATTTACTACCAAAACCATAAGTATTATCGCATTTCTTTACTTTCTATGACCTTGAATGACCTTATGTAATAGGTCGTTGAACTCGTTTTAAGATCCTCTATCGTGATACGGAAGCCAAAACATACCGATCCATTAAAAAAAATGGAGGTGACCTTCAAATGTCCGAAGTACGTCCACCTGCAAAAAAACTACTATCGCCACCGGATGGCCACCTTCTTAATGTGCAATTTTGTTTCAGCAAATATTTCTGTGAAACTTATAGTTTCAAAGATATTTGAGGTGCTAATAGTTACTGCCCCACCCTGTATATGATTTTTTTTCATTTTATGGATATGGAATTAAACGTTTAGTAATTGATTAAACTGACTAAACAGAGAATCGTAGTCGTCACTCGAGTGCGAAGGGTTAAGAATAGAACCAAACGAAATACATTTTTCCAAGACAGAAACTCCCTTAAATATGGTTCAAGTGCCCACGTTGTTTCTCGTGGCTTTGATACGTAGGAATGCGTCGGTTCGACCGAATCGAGAGACAGGACTCCGTAAATGTCAACTTTTGTTGCCGTGGGACGCGCGAATGGAGAGCCGTAGACACTCGAGATTGTCGTAAAGTAGAGCTGGCTTGTCTGAGCTGCTGCTCGAGCGAGACAGTTTTGGCGAGGCGCGTGCTGGAGTTATTTATGAGCGGGGCGCTGTCGTGAATGCTACTTTTTAGCATCCGAGTTCCTTGAGTGAGCGGACGCGTTCCTCGGCGCTCTGGGTTCCCGTACAAACGAAAGAAGTCGCCGATATTTCACCGAAAAGTGTTCGCGCTGTAGACGCATCGTAAGGGAGTAGATTAGATGATTTGTGTGGACACCACACACCGCTAGACGCATGTACGTACACGAAAATTGCAAGGTCCGGTATTAACAAAATTGCGTCTCGCTTATACATATTGGGAACCTCTCCATAGTCGCAATCGCTAGACAAAAGATGAATCTAGCGCGCTTACTATCCCAGAAAGCCTAATTTTGCGTTTTTTAGGCGATATTCGCATTATTCGACAGAATTTAGCGGAGCCGCGAGAAGAAATGCTGCCGCGACACTGCTGCATTTTCATTGTTTCCACCGAACAACCGACGTAAAAAAATCCCACAAAATCAAAATAAATTTATTCAACGATAGATCAAGTTGGAGAACTATTCGTGATCGAATGGACGATCAAAGAGTCACTCGGGTGGTGATTCCTCGGTTAGATCAAGTTTCGTTTGTTTACAATACGCGTAACCACGTTTGCAGTTGCTCGGCAGGGGAGCAGCGAGCTGCGCACTCAGCCAAAGTTGTAACAAGTATCTAGCTTGTTATTGCTATAAGGTTATAGTTGGGAGTTCCATCGCTCGACTGCCCAAGGCTGGAGGCTCGCTATACCTCGACTATACCGCTTGGTACGCCCACTACTTTCTAATGTATCCATTATCTCGGAGATACGCCTCGTATATATCTCTGAAACATTACTCAAAAGTCGAGTCACTGAGCTGAAAGTAATCTTGAATGCTGTGTAATTTTTCGACCGTGGTACACTGTGGTCTAGTACTCTCTCTCTCTTGTCTTATCTATCCGATATTCTACAATGCACACGAGCGCTGTGTAGTCAATTATACGATAACAAACTGCAGTAAAACGTGATCGAGAAAGAACGTACTGGATACAGCTCGTAATAATAAATTGCCCATCACCTTCTGTCCTGGAACATTTTGCACGGCGCACGGTGTCGTTGGACGACGCGAGCGTGTGCGAACAGAACATCTTTCTCAAAAGGGGGTAGATACAGTGCCGGATTAAGACCAGTAGCAGAAGTAGCAAATGCTACGGGCCCCGTGCTCTTCTAAGGGCCCCGCGCTTGCAGCAGAAAAAGCCCTGGCTACTATTAACAGATATTTCTGCTAAAAAAAAAGGTCCTTCATTGTGTTTTGTTTAATTATCATCCAAAACCTAGGGCCTCCAGATAACATTTGCTACGGGCCCCGCAATAGAGTTCTGGATTGACGTGTATACACGTCGAACGCAGTTAAGTGGTTAATACGATTTTGATTCATTCCAGAGCTACAAACAGAGCCGGATTAAGCCCAGTAGCAGAAGTAGCAAATGCTACGGGCCCCGTGTTCTTCTAAGGGCCCGCGCTTGCAGCAGAAAAAGCCCTGACTACTATTAACAGATATTTCTGCTAGAAAAAAGGTCCTTCATTGTGTTTTGTTTTATTATCATGCAAAACCTAGGACTTCCAGATAACATTTGCTACGGGCCCCGCAATAGAGTTCTGGATTGACGTGTATACACGTCGAACGCAGTTAAGTGGTTAATACGATTTTTATTCATTCCAGAGCTACAAACAGAGCCGGATTAAGCCCAGTAGCAGAAGTAGCAAATGCTACGGGCCCCGCGCTCTTCTGAAGGCCCTGTGCTCTTCTAAGGACCCCGCGCTTGCAGCAGAAAAAGCCCTGACTACTATTAACAGATATTTCTGCTAAAAAAAAGGTCCTTCATTGTGTTTTGTTTTACTATCATGCAAAACCTAGGGCCCCCAGGTAACATTTGCTACGGGCCCCGCGCTAGCTTAATCTGGCCCTGGGTAGATAATGCAAAGATGGGAATTTTCAGTAGTCAAAAGCGCTAGATAAAAGATGCTGGGTGTAATTTGCATTATCCGTCAGCATGTAGGTGTCGCACCTTCATGAAAACAGCTACATGCGCAGCTTTATGCTTACGAATAATGCAAATTACACTTCGTAAACGTAAAAAAATTATTGTTGTTTTGCAATCATACCTTTTGCACGCATTTTTCTTCATCGATGTAAGCTATTTCCTAAAATATAATTGTTTAGACTTCCAACTGTAATCATATATTAGAAGATTTAGTCGCATATCTTTGTATCAGCTCTTCCGTACAGGCGCTGACTTCCCGTTCGCTCCCATCGCTAGCCACCGTAAGTGGACTCGGTCGCTGCGCCGTTACGAGCGATCGCCGTCATACTTTATTTCTTTTGACACTGTTCCACCAAACTGACACTTCTGAGATTTTTATGAAAAATAGTTTAGCATGATAGCAATATTTTAGAATTTTTTGGTGGGTGTCAACCCAGGGGAAGATGGTTAAAAAAATTCCCAAAAAATTAATTAACTGTTTTCAACTATAAAGAATTAGCAAAAAATTCTGAAAAAAATCTGAAATATAGAGTGTATCCATATCTTTTGTTTGCCGTTCATCCTATGTCGATATCTCTTCTCGTTTTAGAGCAAATTGCATTTA
>CM052198.1:9875829-9898389 GCA_028455805.1 Lasioglossum figueresi | reverse complement strand
TTGTTCGGACTCTCCTTTGAATTTCATTCTGTCCTTTATGTTCGGACCCTCCTTTGAATTTCATTCTGTCCTTCTCTGTGTTTGGACTCTCTTTTGAATTTCATTCTGTCCTTCTCTATGTTCGGACTCTCCTATGAATTTCATTATGACCTTCACTATGTTCGGACTCTCCTTTGAAGTAACAAAAATACGATCGCAACACCAGGATTACTGTCCACCAAAAATACGACTGTTGGACAGTAAACCCGACTTTTATTGGAAATGGGTGGTTAAATAAACTGACGACTGGAAGGACGTCGTATCGAATTGAAGGCTACACTCAGAGCGAGGAGAAAACTAAAAGAGGCAATTCGGAAAAGTCCGTTGCCCACTTGAGATAAAGGACCAGGCCTGCGGACCTGTCTTTGGCCACGCGATAAGTTTCATTCTGTCCTTCTGTATGTTCGGCTTCTCCTTTGAATTTCATTCTGTCCTTCTCTATGTTCGGACTCCCCTTTGAAGTAACAAAAATACGATCACGACACCAGGATTACTGTCCACCAAAAATACGGCTGTTGTACAGTAAATTCGACTTTACTCTAAAACATTTTTTTGGAGAATGTATTGTTTCGCGACTTTTGGGGATGGTGTGCTTGTAACCTACTTCGTCCAATCTTTTCGTTAGGATCGTCTGGCTAAAAGTTTACCGAGTTTCAGCGACGGGAATGGGCTGGAAGGCGCGGGCTAACGAATGCGCTGGAATTTAATAGGCGCTAATTCCGGGAACAGCGAGTCTCAGCGAGTCTCATCGAGTAAGGGACTGAATTTTCCGGCATCTTTCGGCATTTAACAGGGTCCACGGTGAATTAACGGGGGGGGGGAAACTGAGGAACGATGGTGAGACGAGGGTGTGGTGGAACGGTCTCTCGCGCAACCGAGGAACGCCGTCGTCTCATCACGGCGTCTGATGGCTAATCCGACGAGCCGGGGAAACTACGTTGATTTAGGAGCATTGACAATCAAGTTGGGAACACGGTCGTCGGTAGCAGGTGAGCCCTGAGCCAGGCGAATGGCACGGGAAAATGCAGTCCCCTCATCTACTCCGCATCGCGTCGCGTTAACGTCCCGTTTACGGCTTCCTGGTCGCGGCGGAATTTCAATCAAGACGATTCCGGGTCACGAAAAATTAATTGCGCTCCGAGTTACGACCGTACCTGCACACCCGCGGCTGTCAACCCGGATCGTTGACGTTACCCTGATTAATTTATACCGTGGCGCTATCACCTTTATTATTCATGCTTCGTTCGGAACTCTTTACGATCTTGCTAACTTTACACCCCCCCCCCCTTTTTATCCGATTCCCTGGATAGAATAGCAAGCAACCAGCCGCCTGGATCTCCGGGTACATAATATCCTACCGCGTTTTTAGAAACCAGAAATTTTATCGTCATTCCTCACGGTAGCAAATCTCCGACGAAATTACGGAATCATCGTCTTCGGTGTTCACTCAAATCGTTAAAATCATTGAAATTCGATGAAAATCGAACGAACAATCGATGAAATTCGATGGGGGTCATACAGTGCTCTAATCTGTTTTTTATTATTTTACTTTTTTATCGAGATATGTGGGTCACCTTCAGTTTTTTAAGTGGAATGTCTAGTATTTTCTCTCAAATACGGATGTATTATGAAATTCTGTGTAAAAGAGTGTTACGAGCCAGGGCCGCGAGCAGCACGAGTGGCCGGCGAAGAGTTGTTACCCTGGGAGTATGATCTCTATTTGTTAGTTAAGGTAAGCGGACAAACCCAATGTAAGATTGGGGAGCCGCTATGATTATAGACACCGAGGACGAACCTTAATGCGATTGTCAGGGAGCCTCTAGGAATGGAGTCAAAACGCAGACGAACCGGATACGATTGTCAGGGAGTTGCTAGGATGCGGACGAACCTGATGCGATTGTCAGGGAGCAGCTAGGATAGTATAGTTTTCGTGGACGAACCCAATGCGAGATTGGGATGCCGCTAGGTTGGATAAATCTTTGTGTGGATGGTTAGAATGTCGCGAACGAACCTGATGCGATTGTCAGGGAGCAGCTAGGATAGTATAGTTTTCGTGGACGAACCCAATGCGAGATTGGAGAGCCACTAGGATAGTATAGTTTTCGTGGACGAATCCTTACAAGTTATTTGAGATCGTCACGTTAAGAGACTCGCCCCTGTTAAGGGATACGATGTTTAGTGGAATAAATCAGTTTAGCGAAATAGGTAACTTTTCAACAATAACTTTATTTTAAATTGCTAATGGGTAACAGCACCAGGTATATCCTGCCTAAACCGACTCTAGCGTCGAACTGAGCTCGCGACTCTCGTCTTGTTCGTCGCTCCGGCTGCCGATCGTCTTTTTGATCGCCGATCGTCTTTTTGATCGTCGATCGTCACTTCGACGTGACGCACGCCACCCATTACAACGTTACAAAATTCTTGAGTTTTCTTTTACAACATTTTGACTTCAACAGCCCCGTATAACGAAAATGATCTAAAATTGCAAATTGAAAAATATGTCTGTATAGAATTTAATATGATTAAGCAGGTGCATATTGGAGCATCTCCGAAGTGGTTTGGAGGTCTCGCGCGAGCGACGTGACTGCCACCGTCGATTCTCAACGTCCCATTCACGTGTCCGATTGATTCATCCTTATTGTTGCCTGCAAGTTCCCCGAAAGTACCAATCTTCGGGCGTTCCCATCGCAAACTCAGCCGTTGCCAACTCTCGGCCGATAATCCCAGCGCGGCGCGTCTCGTCGAGTGCCAGATGAGTGCCTCGGCTGCATTGTCGGAACGTTTCCCGGCTCGGGACCAATCCACCGGAAGCGATACGTTTCCGAGAACGCCTCGCGAGCGGTGTATCTCCCGGTTCCGTTCGCCGAGAAATAGCGACCGGACAGACAGAGAGCGCGAGAGAATTCGAAGAGACGGAGAACGCGAGAGAATTCGGGGGAACCGGGATCGCCAGAGAAATGAAACAGAGATTGCTGCCGCTTGTGTCCCCACTCTACATTCCCCTTCCATGACGCTGTTCCCTCGCGCTTCGTCTCTGTCGCGCATACGTCACAATGGCACGGTTCAATGAATTACGTTCTGCTTCTTCTATTCTACTTAAAAAAGAAAATTACGTAAAAATTCACGAACATTCTAAATAGCAGCACGCGCGACTGCGAATTTTGTTCCGAATTTTTCACTGCAAACTCTATCTTCAAGAAATTTCGGAAACTTAACATTCCTGAAACTTAACATCGAATTGGGTTACAGCGTTTGTGTTAAGGGATATGATGTTTAGTGGAATAAATCAGTTTAGTGAAATAGGTAACTTTTCAATATAATAACTTTATTCTAATGGTAACAGCACCAGGTATATCCTGCCTAAACCGACTCTAGTGTCGAACTGAGCTCGCGACTCTTGTCTTGTTCGTCGCTCCGGCTGCCGATCGTCTTTTTGATCGCCGATCGTCTTTTTGATCGTCGATCGTCACTTCGACGTGACGCACGCCACCCATTACAATGTTACAAAATTCTTGAGTTTTATTTTACATTTTGACTTCAACAGTTTGGAAACAGAGAAAGAGTGAGGAGAGTTGGGAAGTGACAAGCGACGGCTCGAAGTTCGCGCGTCGATGCGAAGCTTCTGTAAGACGTTACGCACAATGAACAGCTGCGAACCTTTCGCTTGGTGAAACGAACCGAGTGGCAAAACGTTGGCGTGGTCGGGTAAGCGGGTTAGTGTCAAAACGTCTCGCATCGAAAAGATGGGAAACGAGCGGTGAATAATTTGCGGGTAATCGGCGAGTCGAGTGAACGCGACTGTTCGATATGCACAATTCGCGGCAACGATACGCTGGAATTAGGGAGACTTGTTATCTTCGAAAATAATGTTGGAAACAATATTCTACACTTTTGTTCTACACTTTTGAAAGCTGCAATAAGAAAGAAAACGATTTTTACGTTAAATCTACTCGTTTACCCGAGACAGTTCCCCGTAATAGATGGACGAGCACCGGCCGGATAACCGAGGCCGGACAAACGAGTCCTCTGGCTATCGCGCTGCCGGAAATTGAATTTTCTTTTTCTGCGCACACACGCCTGAGCAATAACTTTGTGTAACTTGAATATCTCCTGTTGACTCCCACGGGATTCGTAGAATTACTCGGTAAACTCGCGATTGAAAAATTTCCGAAGGAAAAATCTAGTTATCGATATCGAAGTAAATATAGACGTACCAACAACTTTGTTGTTTTCCAATCCGATTAAGAACAGAGAAGTTCTAATAATTCCAGCCGTGTAGAAAATCATGCGAGAACGTTTGAATGGTTTAAACTGTTACTTGTTTTTTTCTATAACAAGAAGGTATTAACACATTATACGCGGAAGTTATTAAAAGTGATTGTCCGAATATCGATGGAGGTCCGCGTATTTCGAACCCGGGGCGTGTACGAACGAAACAAGAGACCGTGGGAGTGTCGGGAGCGGAAAAAACTGAAATAATACTTTTCCTCGTTCGACAACAGTGATTTCCAATAGTTTGCGTACACGTTTGAAAATGTAAGGGAAAGCGAGCGCGAATCGTACGGGCGCGATGCTTTTAAAAAACAATCTGTCGGAACCGATTGACCGAAACAGCGGTTGATTCGACGGTGAATGGAGCTAGTTTCGAGGGAACGGTGTTCGGGGGAGAGAAGGGAAGCGAAAAGAGAATAAAGAACGAATATTATTTTCCATGTATATCACGCGTGAGAAAGGTCCCGGCAGTTTTGGAGTCGCTGTGGGAAACGGGCTCTCGTAAAATAAAGGACCGTGGGCAATGTTCTGTCGGCCAACGGGGATGGGATCTGTCTCGCGTGTGTGTATTCCGCGGTGGATAGAATCTCGCCGCGAGCCTGTCGTCGGCCGCGGCAAAAAACGGAAAGGAAAAACATGAGAAACGAGTCGAGCAACCACGGTAAACAGTCGGCAAAATAGTTCCTCGGCACTCGGCTGACCGCAGACTACGCGGCGAACGGTGTTTTCCGCGCCGCGTGCTCGCCCCGCGATAAGAACGGCCCCGCGGATAAGCATCGCGCCGCGATTTCACTCGAATCGCCACGGGAAAACGTCCGACCAGTTGTCAACCGCGAAATTACGAGAATTATGGTCCCAGAGACGACTGTAATGCGCACGCGAAAATTGCTGCGCTGCTCGAAAACGTATTCAACTTACGCAAGCCGATTATCATCGCACGCGGCGGATGCTTCTTCAAAAAATATACACGGTGCAAATTCGATTTCACAGCCTCGGTTTGGCGGAATTTTAGCTTGAATTTCAAGGTCAAAAGGCCATCAAGTTTTTATTTTCTTTGGTTCTGATTCTATTATAGACTTTGCACTTCAAGTTCACCTTTTTGTAAACAATTTCAACCTTTTGTCATTGCCGCGAGGTAAACATAAGACTGAATACTCGATACTCGATACGCTTCGATAAATACGTATGTACTATCATTTTTATATGTTGAGCAACGACACTATGTGCGTTCGTCCGTCGCTCTAGCTCTCGTTCGACTTAACGAACATAGAACCCGGTTGAAAAGGTTGATTGAGACACTGAGATTCGATGCGATTTTGCTATTGAGATTTATGTTACAGTCGATACTTTGCAGATACAAAAAGGTTGATGTTGCTTGGTGGTTAGTACGATTCGATCCGGGTTCCCGTAAGGAGATTTGAAGTGATTTCCACGATGGTTTTTTCTAGAATAGCCGATGTCTCAAGTTTCAGTTTTCCGGCAATCTTACAAGTACCCTCTCTTCGCTTAATTTTGTCTTCGTGGAGGGGTTGGCGGAAATTGTTAAGATGCCGGGATTGGTGGAGCTGGGCAGCAACGCCCCTAACATTGTTCACTCTCAGGTACTGAGAGTGTCGACAGAAGCGAGGGTGGACGATGGCCGTGGCAAACAATAAATTAAAGAAGCGCTTGGGACCTAATAGGGCATGCTAAGTAAAAGACGCGATGGGCAAGACGACGAGGTCTGGCAACCAGATGAGGAAGGCACGAAAGTGTGTAGAGTTGGAAACGAACAAGTATGTCCCATGGCTTCGAGAATTTATTGTTGTGATGCCATAAAGTTCAATGAGATTAAGGGATTGATGGATTGCGCGGTCCGAGCGGACCCGTCCTTGGCTGTAAAAAACGCTCGCCTTGGAGATTACCAGGTATATAGACGGGCATACCATAAACCGTCCAAAAATCCCTGGTGAGACCGAGTTGGGACGGATGCGTCGCAACATTATAATTTATTAATCAGAAAATGGCTACAATGAATATACATATCTACACACAGTTTAAATAAGTACTTGACGTACACCTTTGTTTATCTAAAACTTCGAATTTCTTCACAATTGATTTACATCCGATTTGATTGTTTTTACAAAAACTAACTTAAAAATGCTTTATTTGCGAAAGGTGTACTTTGATTGATTTGCAAAACCTGTACAAAATCGACGAAACACGATTTCAAACTTCTTTCTTGTTCAAACGATGTGTGGGTGTGACTTCTACATATTCGCCAACACTCGCAATTATTCTCGAGCAACGACGTCTCGTCGATCGGTGGTTGAACTTGAAAAGCCGCAGTCGGCCACGAAGAACGCCTAGAATAAAACGAACGACGGCCGACCGGAGGGCAAGAAAGTTTCGCGGGGTCGGTTGTCCCGGAACAAGCGGGGCTGGGACTTTTCATTACACGGTGATCCGTCGAAGGATGGGTCTGTTCTTGGTGTCCGTTGTCTGCGACAGAACGATTCGCCCGGGCCGAGAGCCTCGTTCCTCTCCGCGGGGCTACCCTATGCGTCCCCCGATCCGCTAGGGCCACCCTTAATTACCAAAGTCTCCGAGTGTGCCGAACTAAACTGCAAATTGCAATTACGCTTTGACACATCTGCCGTGACAGCGCGTTGCGTCGCGCGGCTGCCTCTCCCCGTCTCTAATCCCACGTTACGTTACGTACGCCCTCTCGCAACTCCCTGTATTCCCACCCCCGCAGCTTCTCCACCCCCTTGTTCCCTGTCCCGTGAGGTTTCATTACATGGCTGGTTTGCCAGCGTAAACGGGACGTTGTGCGCGGATCTCTGGAAAGAGGCTGGGCCCTCCGCCTCTTTAAGGTCGATTTATGTTATCCGTTTAGACACCGGTTCGGTTCAGACAGAAGCAATGTAATCAGAGATTCGATTCGACGCTTCCACGGCCTCACATTGTCAAGATTTTCAGGTTTAAGCCAAAGGAATTATTTCTAAATTCTTTAAATATTTTTACTGTTTCAAATTTGATCCATCCACGTTTGTCATAGATGCACAAAATCCGGTCTCGAGTGGATCCAGGTTTCTCACCTAATTCATCGTAGCCAAAACATAGGTGTACTAAAGCATACTCCCAATCCGACGACCAATACGCACCGCCCAGTCACCCTATACAGTTTGCAGCCAGCCGATAGAAGAGGATCCGAGCCGACGAAAATTAGAACTCAAAGACATCTCGAACCGTTCGAAACTAGCTGGCACGCTAACATTTCGACCGAAACCTTAAGAATATAAGGGACAGCGGCAGCGGAGACTTTTCTTTCATACGGGATAAATTCAAAATACCTAATTCGACAGCTTCAAAATGTAACTCGTGCGCCGTTCAATGGCGTCAACGG
This sequence comes from Lasioglossum figueresi, assembly GCA_028455805.1. Taxonomy (NCBI): domain Eukaryota; kingdom Metazoa; phylum Arthropoda; class Insecta; order Hymenoptera; family Halictidae; genus Lasioglossum; species Lasioglossum figueresi. The sequence continues at coordinate 9,890,690 of CM052198.1, read as the reverse complement.
ACGCGTCTATTTTTCAAAGGAACGTTCCCCGGGTTCGGAACAAATACTCTAGGGTGAGTACAGCAGTTTCGCCTTTCGACGAGGACTAATATGAATCGACCTTTAACCGGCGACCAACCAGCTACCCTTTCGCAGTTTCCGCCGCGAGCATCCCCCGAGACATTCCTCGGAGCTACATTACCCAACCCCCCAGGCCCAGAATGCCGGTGATCTTCGAGCTAAGTATGCCTCGACGGAGCAGTTCGTCATTACCCCGCGACGACGTCTCGCAAAGTCGATAAGCCACCCTCCTCTGCAAACCCCCATCGCTCACTCTTTGTCCAAGCTCGATCCGGGAACATCGACGCACACCCTCGGGACCGGATCATCCGTATCTCCAGCGAGCAACGGAAACGACAGGGCGGCGCCGCACCAGCGCCTACGGAAACGAGAATCTAAGGGGCGAAAGTGGATCAACCCCCAAGCGCAAAGTGGCAATCCTACGTTGCCGAGTCGAGACACGTCCCTCTGCCGGGAACTCTGCCTCGGATCTGATTGAAACTACAGTTTTTCGCACACGAATCCCGCGAATTCGATTCGACTCTAAACCTGCCAGACGCTAGAAGTGACTGATACGGGAATCCGCGAACGCGGGCAGATTAAATTTATTTCGATTTAGCACGGTTTTTAAGGTGCGATCGAACGGTGGGATTTATTTGATCATCGTTCGTGCGAGAAGAATGACAAAAAATATTTGGAGACCTAATCTAGACCTATCTCCATAAGAACAAACTTTTTACGATGAAGACAAACTTCGTGCAATTACTTCGATATCATTCATTTAAAGTCGTACGGGACACTTACTTGTCGTATATAGAATACAAGCTTCCAGCTTGATTTTATCTTGATTAGATGTCGATAATATTTGAATGCAAAGTTAAATATATGCATACAGTAATGTCCACATTACTGTCCAACAGCCGTATTTTTGGTTGACAGTAATCTGGATCCTGGATCGTATTTTTGTTACTTCAAAGGCGATTCCGAACATAGAGAAGGATTGATTGAAATTCAAAGGTGAAGCCGAACATAGAGAAGGATAGAATGAAATTCGAAGGAGAGTCCGAACATAGAGAAGGAAGAATGAAATTCAAAGGAGAAGCCGAAGTCTCCGAAGTCTCTTCCTTTCCAATACGCTGTCGTTCCTTGCGACCGAAACTTGAATCGTCGATTTAACCACTAAATACAATTGGAATTATATCGTGTTTGGTCTTATATTAATCAGAAAAATGCCAGAAATACGATTGTGAAATTTCATTAAAAAAATAATGAGAATTAAGAAAGTTGAAAATTTCGATTCATTCGAGTCAATGTGTGGTGTTTACACCGATATACTCGAGCCGAGATCAATGTGGAGTGAGAAGGCACTGGACATTGAACCTAGTATAAACAAAGGACAGTAATGCGGACTTCACTGTAATTGTCCCCAACACGGGTCTGCCCAGGGACAATTATCCATCAGGGATACTATTCTTTGGCTTTTGTCGAACGTAGAAAAGGACGGTGTAGCTCGAGAGGCTTCGGTCACCGAGAAGTGTAAAGATGAGTAATCCGCTAACGAAACTTCTTTATTTTTAATTATTCTTTTATGGAACTTTGACCAACGTATTCGTGTAATTTTTCTAATGAAAATGATATGAAATACGATATAATTCCAATTATATTTACTTGTGTACCGAACGATGACAGTTTTCGACGCAAAGGAGAACAGCGTATGGGAAAGAAAGAGACGCGTAGAGAGTCGCGGGGCGCCGGCACAGTCCAAAGAACTTCCCATACGTCGTTCTTCCTTACGTTCGAAATTTTCATCGTTCGTTACACAAGTAAATATCATCGGAATTATATCATATTTCGTATCATTTGCATTAGAAAAATGCCACGAATATGTTGGTGAAAGTCGTACAAAAAGATAATGAAAAATAAAGAAGTTTTGTCATTGGATTAGTGGTGTCTCACCGATATACCCGAGCCGAGATCAATCATCGCCGCCTTCGGCGCGGCGCGGCGTCGACCGCCAGTGGAGTGAGAAGGCACTGGACATTGAACCTAGTATAAACAAAGGACAGTAATGAGGATTTCACTGTATGTATACTGTTTGAATACGTGTTGGGAAAAAGAGATTGAGAAACTGTGGGATGATCATGGACAGCTCTGGAAGTCAAATTGGAAAAAATAATTGAAATTTAGAAAATGTAGGATATTTTCAAAGATTTGATGCACAAGTTCTCTACATTAAAAAAAATTAGTACTTAAGGGAGAATATACCGAGGAATAAATGTATTTTGACTCATCGTTTCATGTCATTTCATTGTTAGGCTACGAAGTTGTTGAATGACCTGGTAAGTACCATTTTTATTTCATAATATAAAGGAATAAATACAATTTATTTCCTTTATAAGTGTCCAGTGACTTATGCGCGTGAGTGTACTTCATGTCCCGCAAGGTTTCTAGATAGGCCAAAGTGTTAATTGCCAAGTAAGCGCGCATCGGCACAAACATCACGGGAATTTGCACGGTAAGAAGCGTTCCCCCCATAGATTCTGCCCGAATCACGCGCGGTGGTTAGCAGTTCCACAATTTCGAGACACGGGCGAGCAATTTGCTCCTAGTGGAAAAACGTCCTTACCAGTCTCCATGATTTAATGAGAAACAGGAAATGTGCTCGGCGCGCGGCGACATTCCGCTTCGGAGCGGAGTGGCGTCGGCCTCGGAGCCGACAGCGGGCAACAAATCTCGCGGAGCGTATTCTCGTTCGAGAGCTGCACGCACAAGCCGCGGGCCGAACCTACGCAAGCGCGTTTTCATTCACGCGCGTCGCTCCCCGTGAATGGCACGAGAAAACGTGGGCGGACGTGGCTCGAGCCTCTCGCCGCTCTCGGTGTCTTTTCCATGAATGAATTTACGCGCGCCACTTCTTTTCGCTTCTTTCTTTGGTTCCTCGACCCCATAACAAATTACTGCGGGACCCCATAACGCGCAGATGCGCTCCGTGCTTGATGGAATTTCGCGAAAAGCTACAACTCAACAGTTATTCTTCGTAAAAGCAGGAAAATCTGTTTCAATAAAGAACTATTTTAACACGAAAACTAAACATTTCTTCCGACCTAGAATATTCCCATGCTATCTGATCTTTTTAATTTTATGCATATTAACCCTCGTACGCTCCTCGGAAATAGTTACACAAAAGATCCTCGGGTGATATTTCACCCATTTCCGCTCTACACTTCAATTAATGTTATATATCATAATCTGTCTCATTAAAAGTTAATTAAATTCGTGAATTTCTTTATTATATCTTGCAGTTACTGCAATATATAAATATCATTTTTATGCTCGTCACATACGTGTTTCTTACAAATTTCGAAAAAACCGCGTACACCTTCCGATCTTTTCCTGCACATAATTAGCATCGACTTCTTGTAATTTTTCTTTTTTTTTACATGCGGTAAATTTGATGGGCCAGCAATGACTTCTAACGTATTCGCTGCAGCGAGTGATGCTTCACCTCCGGGTAGAACAGTTCTTCTCTGTATTTCTTATTTATTATTATTATTATTACGGTGTTTGGGTGAAATATCACCCGAGAGACTCTTCCGTCACTTGTTTTTTTTATGACGTTACTATCATAAAGGAAATGTCATCGACTTGTGTTTTACAGATAATATGATATTTTAGACAAATGCACCAAGTTATAACACAGTTAGAAAGAAATCAAACATAATACAGTATCTGGAACCAGAAAATGGGTAAATTTTCACCCGAGGAGCGTACGAGGGTTAAACCGATGCAATTTACTCGTGCAATACTCAAATGTTTAGTAATTCCTTTGATGTAAAATAATATAGCGATATTTAGCGGTGCTTCAGAGTATTAAGTAGCTACTCGAGTGTTAGGGGTTAATGTTCGTAAACTGTTTTTAAAGAAATGCTATTAGATCTCTTCCTAACGGAGCGAAAGGACGCCATGGCGCGTTGTATGGGGCATTACTGTGCTTTCGTACCAGTTCCACCCTTCCTTCTTCCGAGCCCCCATCCTTTCCATGATTTTCTAGCAGAACCCGGTGATTTGTTCGATCTGTTCCGATTGGATTCTTTCCCTCGGGAGCCGCGTGCGTTCTGAAACTTGCTCCCGCGACGTTTTACGCGGGAGGACCCAACCCGCAAACAATCCGCCAACGATGTATCTGTCGCGAAACTTTCGATGGAAATCCCGTGAAACTTCGATCCAATTTCGTCCGCGGTGCATCCCGCATGCATTTATGCGTCCTGGTGCCGGGACACTCTGTTCGTCGATCGTTTGCCAGAGCATTCATCACCGTTCTTTTGTACCCCGAAGAATTCCATCGACGACGGGAGAGTAAAATGCAAGACGTTGTTGTTATTGTCGTAGCGCTCGATCACGTTTCACAGGAAGAACAAGAACATCAGGGAATTGTGTATCCCGATTGCTGATCTAACAGGTACAAAGAAGACAAACAAAACAAACTTCTTCGTTCTAATTGGCAGTTGCTAAAGATGTATAGAAACCGACGAATACGCGCGTCCGTCGAAGTAAAGTGTCAGTCAACATCATCGTCGATAAACACCGACGCCGGTTCGAGCAGGTTCCGCGAACTTCGAGTATGTTCAAACAATATTGGTGAAACCAGCGTCGACTTCGCTGCAACCCTGCACGGAGCAGGCGGCTTTCACAGCTGTTATTGTTCTCGTTTCAACCGTCTAAGAAGAGAAACCAGTCTTCAATTTACAATAGAGCAGGAAATGTAAATCACAAATAACAAGATCCTCCTCGCGCCGTCTGCCTACCGGTAACGAAGATCGGTCTCGGCCAATCAGCGTTCAATATAAATGTAAATACCGTATGAAATCCGTCGATTTAAATAACCGATGGCGCGGTGTATCGATGTCCGGGTGGTAACAATGGCGGGTGCCTCGCGCTTCCTCTTTCGGGAGAGATCGGCGATCTCGGAGGCGTCCCTCGATCTAACTCTCCCGGTGCAGATCGTCGGCGCAGATAAAATGGGGAACGGTAAGATACGATTCAGTGTTTCTCGGCGACGACGACGACGACGATGTGTATTGTGCCCGGGTCCCGTTTTCGCGTAACAACGGCCCCGAAGGAGAACGGGTTTCCGAGGCTTGCGAACACTGCCAGCCTGCGCAAGAAACAGTGGCACGACGGGGATGAGAGAGGTCGGAGGAGGAAACGGGACGGAAGAACAGTCTCCGACAGGCTATGAACGGGATTTGCATATCCGCTGTCAACCCGCTGCGCCGGACCGGCGAGCAATAAACGGCAAGGTCATTCACACCGGCGCGACGTTTGTTCAATGAGTTCTGACCAGTTCTCTCCCTCGCTCGTCGCGGTCCTGGCCTTTAATCCGTCAGCTGTCAAAGGCGCGTGCTGCGGGCTCTCCGACGCACAGTGCTGCGATTCGAGGTGCTAGCTTGGCAAAACCTTCTTTATAAAAATATCTTCCAAGATGTTTTCTCGCGTTCGGAAGAAAATGATTGTACGTCGCATTTTTGTTGTAATAAACCTTTATTCTAGAGCTGTACAATTCTGTTGCCGGCGGACTGGTCGTTGGGCAACTATTTTAACGGACCAGTGAACTATAGCGGTTCGGTGCGGGCGGAAGAAAAATCGAAAAATGTATCTTGGATCATTGCGTCTGCTTCGGGGTCGGCTCCTTATATACTCAAGGCAAGGAGGCGTAAAAATTATTTTTTGGGGGAAAAGTCCTTCCCATTTGTTGATCGATTTGAAGAAGGAGGATCTTCCCGGACAACCCTCACCGGTGGAGGAGGAAGTCCCCATCTTCAAATCAGCCTTAGGGAAATCCCGCAATGCTATTATCGGACCCCGATGCAGCGCTAATAATCTTGGCCCGTACGGCCCGAAAATGGTTTATTACCCTCGGGCTGCCCGAATCCGTGGCCCTCGCGTACCTAGCGAACGGTGCCCAGGTCGAGAGCCGCACGGATTGGCTTTATGGCCGCCTTTCCAATGCCATCAGCTCGAACCCTAAAGCGCCTTGCGAAAGGCAACTCGAGGATTAGCGTTCTTCTAACTGTTCGAAGGATGGCTAAAAATCGGAAAGGGGCCTTTGGTTTCTACAGCTGTTTAGCAGCTGATTGCCTCGCGACGAACGGCAATTTTTATGGTCACCGTGTGCGACCATCACGGGATGCTACGTTCCGGAGGCATGCTGACATGCCCCGTTACGGTTCGAACACAAGAGATCACCCAAAAGTACCCTGATCATACTCATGTTTTCACCGATGGTTCCAAATCTAATGATGCTTGTGGGTGTTCTGTTGTATTTCCTAATTGTCGAGAACTTTTCAAACTTCATGACTTCTGCTCAATTTTTTTCTGTGAAGCCTATGCCATATTACAGGCTGTACAATCTATTATTTATGCTCAAGAGTCAAATTTCTTAATATTCACCGATTCCGCTAGTGTCCTAGAGAGTCCAACTAATCCGGAAAATCAAGACCCCATCATTGTACACATTTTCAATGCCTTAATCAAAGCTATAAATAACAAAAAAGAAATCGTTTTTTCCTGGATTCGAAACAGCGGATGCTGCGGCTAGGAAGGCATCCAGAGAAATACCTTCTGACTACCCCTCTTCCCACAGAGATTTGATCAAACAAATTAAAAGAGAAATCAGAAATAGATGGAATGATAAATGGATTAGTTCCCCCCCGTCTAAGCTATCCTTGGTTAGACAAGACCTTAAAAATAATGACTGCCCTCCGATTGACAACAGAAGAGACCAGGTCGTTATATCCCGACTTCGCATTGGCCACACTAACTTGACCCACTTATACATAATCTTGAAAGTCTCGCCCCCTATGTGTACACGATGCAATACACATCTTTCAGTTGAACACTTGATCTTGCGATACCCTCTTTTCTCCTTCCAAAGAAGACGCTTGGCTATTCCTAACAACTTAAATAAATGTTTCAACTCTAGTTATAATATAGTACAAGTGTTAAAATTTCTAAGATCCACAAAAATTTTTCATACTCTGTAACCTTGTATAAAAATACTACTACTACTACAAATATGTTCCTCCCCATTACACCTATTTATGTTTGTAAATTTAATGTCTTAATATTGTAATCTTGTCTATGATATAATCTTCGTGGTCGCTAATGACCTTGTTGTTGATGCGACCTGTAATAAATAAATAAATTTAAAAAAAAAAGAACCTTCTTTACGCGTATAGATTCTTCTGCTTCTTCGCGTAACGTATGTACACACGATTTCTCCAAAAAATATTTATACAATCCTGTTAGACTTTATTAACCCTCTCGGTACTACCGCCACCTATTGGCGGCATCCACCAAACATTCTCTGGGTCCTACCGCCGCCAATTGGCGGCTTCCAAGTACACTGTCCAACACCAAATTTGTTTCCCTATAACTGTTGGGTGTACCTTATAGAGTTTTTTGCGCTGATTCCGAATCTGGCATTAATTTTTCTCTTACACGTACAGATTTTGAGAAACATGGCCTTGAAAAAAAACACATTTTTCAACTTTAGACAAATATTGTGATGTTATTATAAAAGATATTTACCGGATTTAGCCCTCTGCTACTTTTTCCCGTTCCCAAAACTTAAGAGACCCATGAAAGGACGGAGATTCGCAACGATCGAGGAGATAAAGAAAGACTGTATCGCTGGAGAGCTCAAAGCTATACCAAAAAGTGCTTATCAGAAGTGCTTCGAGGATTGGAAAAAGCGCTGGCACAAGTGTATTATATCCGAGGAATATTACTTTGAAGGGGACAACATAAATATCGATGAATAAATAAATATTTTTTGATAAAAATAAAAATTCACCTTACTTTTTGACCACACCTCGTACGTAGTGTATGTACTGTAATCCTACAATACCGCGTGTACGGTGGTAAAGATATAAATAGTTGACAACGTGTGGCTTTACGACTAAAATACTGCAAGAATGGTTTCCTTAAAGATGTAGCGACGCGACGTGCTAGACTCGATGGTTTCCCTACGCCTACGTCCTCGCCTTTTCCTTGCAACAAGGGTCGCTTATACCTAAGAATTGTAAACTGCCCCTCAAACCTACAATTATGGAAGTGGCAATCGTTGTACACCAACAAATCCATCAAGACGATTGTCTTCCCGAGAAATTGTCACTGAAAATATAAATATTTTCCGCATTTTTAAATTTTTACGTGAATAGAAAGTTTAAAGTTTGCTCTGATGGTACCAACAAAAATTTGTCCGTTTATCGACGTTTACTGTTTACTTTCAGCTTGTCGAGTATTGCATGGATAACCTTCGTAATATCGTATATAATTAACGGAATTAACGAAGACAATAAAACGTAGCTTCGCTGTGTACTGTACGCTGAGGAATGGAAGTTCCTCGCGGTCGCGCGGCGCTGTAAATCGCGGTAGCAAGTGGAAAAAGGAATCGGTTGGGGCCGTGGGGCGGAAATTAGACGACGCTGCCGGCGAGTCGGAGACAACGAAATAGGTTGCGAGACGCGGACAGATCGGAAAGAGAAAGAAAAGTAGAAAAAGAGAGAGAGAGAGAGAGAGAGAGAGAGAGAGAGGAAAGGAAGCTAGAAATGCAATAAGAGGAAAGAACCGGGTTGGAACAAGCGACGGCGCAAAGAGGAGGACGACGCGACTGCCGGCGCGGCGGATGAAGTTCTCCGGGTGCCGTTAAACGAACTTCGGACTCGCCGTATTTTTTCCCGAGCCTGTTTCTCTTTTTATCCCGGGCCACGACCCCGTCCCCGGGATTCATTGTCGGTCAGGGAGTAGAAGCGAAGGGGGAAAAAAGAATGAAACCTCGGACGAAAAGCGACGAGCGAAGCCGACACTTTGCACGCTTTATTTACTGCGAGCGAGCTCGGTTCCCTTTCTTCCTCGAGCTACTGGATAATGCAGGCATGAAATTAATATTTGATCGGCGAGCGAGTGCGCCGATAAGCTGCCGGCGATGTACCGACTCATTGTGACCGCAGGCCCGCCGTTATTATTCTGCAAAAAGTGTCCATTGAAACGCGCCGGCAAGTAATTATGGGTAGCGTCTCCGTTAGATGGATTTTTATTGATTCGGTAATGCGCCGCTCGGATCCTGCGAGCAGGACTGCGAGCAACCAGTCTTCGTTTCCGCTCGTCCGAACAATTCATCCGCAGAAGCCAACGTTCGTTCCGCGAGGAATAATCTTGCGATTACGGTGTCTTCGCCTTCGAAAGTTTTAACTAGTTTTCCACCAACTCGTTCACAGGATTGCGTTTACGCGTCGTAACTGTAACGCCTGTTACTCGTTTTTAATCCAATCAGCAGGTCACGACCAGACGTATCAGGCGATTTGAAAAGCAGAGCATTCGAAAAGCAGAAAATTTTCAAATCCTTAAAAATTGCTTAAAGCGCAGACTGGTTGCTCTTACACGGACGTTTCCGCGAAAGATTTCCCTGCGCTTACTACATTTCGTTGGAGAGCAACATTACAAATGGACGGTGCGCGTCGAAAACATTTTTCCAGTTCGCTTCTTGGTCGATCGAAGCCTGCGATCCACCAGAATGTATGCTTTCCAAGCGACAGGGCCCAATTTCATAAAGCAAATTGGACATCTTTGCCATATGTCTGCAGAAAATGATGAAAATCGAGGAGGATATACAATTTAACCGATAACTCAGATTAACCGGTGCTATAGGCGAACTCTACCCGACAGTTTCGAAGCAATCGCGTGTTTCGAACGTTCCGCATTTTCCGCACCGGCGATTTTCGATCGCTAACGAACCAGAACTAACGTAAAACTATTGTTGGCCGTTGGGCACGGTTCGCAATAAAATGTGCGATCGGCGACGGCTGTCACGACGCGATGATGTCACCGAACGCAACGTTTCGCGGCCGGCCGATTACTCCTGCGCAAAGTTCATTTGCGTCAATCCGCGGGAGCTCGATTCGATTTTACGGCGCCATTATCGGCGCTCGTGCAAAGACCGGTACGTATCGGATGCTTTCTACCGCAAACACCGTTACTCGAACGTATCTCGCGCGTTAATAACGTGCTAAATAAAGGTGAGAATATTTGAAATCACGCTCGAGCGGTTCCATTATGTTCCGGGGGGGGCTTAAAGTTCAACGAGGCGTACAGTTTCGACGTCTGACAAGAGAGCCGAGGTTTTCAATATCGCGAGCCACGAGGTCTCGGGGCCTCGGTTTTAAAGGTGAGTCCGCGAGAGCGAAAGAGCCCCGCGAACTTTTCCCTTCGAGAGGAGAGAAGCGTCGACTCGCATTAATACACGGCTCTCGGGCCGATCGCGTGGGTTTTACGCGAAGTTTATGGGACACGATCGACTTTAGAAAGGGAGATCCGAGCATCGAGATATTCGCGAATGAATGATTCCGACCGACAGGTGATTTACCGATATCTCGCGAAACTGCGAACGAGGTACGTCGGGCCGGACTCTTGGCAGAGTTCCAACGTTGAGAAACTACTCGCGAGGGATGTGTTTCTTCTGCCGGATAAGCTGCTGAAATCTGGCGAAACCAAATCCCGCCGTATCCGCTGAACACGGGACGCAATGTTTTAGCCATCGACGTCGCTTCTTTTTTTCATCTCCGTCGTCGACTTATTATTGGACGCCTTCCAGCGATTCGCAAGCGAAATCGTAAATGTCCGTGAACGTTTTCGGTCCGGTTCGACCGTGAACCGTTCGACTAATACGAGTACACGATCGAGTGGCTCCACAGTCGCGAGCAGACTGCGGATCTTCGTGCAAAATAAAAACGCTCCGCATCGATTGCGGCAAGCAGAAGTAAAACAAAAATTGATTTCATCCCCCAATGACTTTGTTACGTTAAAAACAATATTACAATGCTCTCAAGTTTTTCTGTTCTTTTACTGTTTTGTATTTCAGCCAACCAATGTTTTCATAAACGCATAAAGATCCGCAGCAATTTCGTTTTTGCGAACTCGCTGGAGGAAATCTTATTACTGCAATTTTAAAGAAAATGGTTACCGTTTAAAAATATTTGAGTGTATTCCTCGAATTTGGAATGGAAATACTCGGCAACTTTCTTTCAAAAATTCCCAAACCTGTCGTACAATCCATTATTTTTGGGGGACGAGACACGAAATCGATGGAGAGGCGGACACTTTTCGAATTTCATTGGACGACACGGAAACTGTACCGTTGAAATTAACGGTCGAAGATCTGAAACGGAATAAACTGTAGCGATCCCAAAAATGGATCGGTTCCTCATCTGCATCGAATTGCGTCGATCAGCCATGAAACTGTAACACACCCTTATGAAAGCAGGGCTCTGTGTAATCGCAGGACCGTTCATTTCCATCGCATTTCGAAACAAAGCGTTCTGGCTCGTGTGCCGCTAAAATAGGGGTCATAGCCGGCGTGACAGGCGATCGCCGAATAATTCGGCCGGACAGGGTGCTGTCATCGTTCGTGTAACCTATGCAAAAATATGCGCGAACGTTCGTTGCGCGTGTAGGTACGCACGTGCGTGTCATTCGGTCGCGTCGCAGCGCGGTATCGATTGTCGTTGGAAAACTCGGACGCGTGGCGCGTTTGAATGGGCGCATAATGAGAGAGACGCGAGTCGGCGAGAGGGAAAAAGCCGTCCGGTGTCGTCTTTCAGCCGTTATGGATCACTTTTGCAGCGTCGATTTTCCGCGACATAATAGCGAGCGAGACCGAGGGAACGGCGAGGGGACGGCAGCGGGGACGCGTCCATGATTGAATGCCACCGACGAAAAATAAACCAGGTCGACGAGCATGAAACTGTGCAACGTGACACCATTGTCCGCCGAACAGAGGAGGGAATCGTCCGACCTCGTCGCGCCCGCGGTTCCCTGTCGGCCCCGCCGTGAAAAATGCTCCCCGTTGACGCAAATAAACTTCCTCAACGGGTAATGGATACAACCCCGGTGGCAGGTTTCTCCCAGTGTCGTCCCAAATAATAACCGGCCCTGGAAAGGACACCGTTTTCGTCTCTGCCCACGTGTCCACTCCGCGAAATCCACCGTCGAGGTCCACGGTGCTCGATTTTTCTCAAGAAAAGACAATTTTCCACGCTGGAAAGGGTGGAGCCACGTGAACCGGTCGTATCCTGCTCTCAAATCAATTTTTATTAGTCATTTTTTTCTTACAACAGTTGGGAAAGTGAGCTGTCGCAAGTCTCGCTGCCAATTGTTTCAAATATTTTAGTACGGTACGCTGTACTTATTTGACCGAGCAATGAAACGTTCGACGAACATGCACGCATACTAGACCGAAATCTAATGTGGGAGATCTAAATTCCCAACAAAGCAGGCGAAACGCGCGTCCCGCGAGAAACAGACGAATACCGTCGAGACAAACGACGGACGAAGACCGTTGAGAGAAAAGGCGAGGAAGAAACGATCTCGGGAGTCTCGCGCCGGTCGTCGTCTTGTACAGTTGTATTAGATCTTTGTTCCACCTTTGTATTTTCTTATTAAATATTGTATTTGTACGAGTCGATTCCTTCATTGATCCCCGCCCGCGTAGATCGATTGGTTAACTCGATCGCAACCAATATATATGTATAAAATAGGGAAATCCTACACTAATGACAAGATCAAAGTCACAAAGTTATGCGATGATGGCTTCAGCCCAAAGTTTGAAAATTTAGAGATAATATCGAACCACAACTATTCCCGTGCGGAGCGTTTGCAATTTTGAAAAAAATGATTTTTCCGCTCAGGTCTAACTTGAACTCCATACGTGTAATCCTATATTTTTACTAACACCTTCGTAAGTGATTTAGTAGGGAGCTCGAAGGTGTAAGCGGCGATAAACAGTTAAATGAAATTTTTCGAAACGACGCCGCGTTCCGCGTTGATCTCCCGTGTACAGCGAGCTGTTTTACGGTCTTTAATCATCCAGGTGGCGCGCCGTGGAAAATCTAAAGTTGCCGTTCGCAATGTGTCAGCGACGCGCGCTGTGTAATTGGACCTTGTTAGGTGCTTTGCGGGAATCGTATATAATCAGTCGACGATCCCCGAGATCCGGGGTAATTTGCTGGCCAAGGGGAGACGGCACTTCGAGCTCATCGAGCGTTCTTTTTGAGAGCGTGCTTCTGTGACGAATGGCCATCCCGCGGAAACCCGGTGTTCTCGGTAATTGCGCGGAGAGCCGAGTTTACTCTGGCGATTATTGAAATTGGAAAATTTCTGCCCGGTGTAATGTGCTACCCGAGCGATGATTAATCGGGGATCCCGTCTAGATTATCACCGAGTAATCCGATGAGCACAGACGATCCCCGCGGTAATCTATTTTTAAGATCCGGACGGAATGAAAATTTTCTTAATATCGTGCTTGACGAATCATCCTAAATTTTCCATCAACAGATCTACCATTCCAGTTGGTGTCACCAACTATGACTTTATCAGAAAATTATATCTGAACGATTGTAAAATGTGGTCGCAATTACGAGGTAAGAGACAGAGGAGTTTTAGATGAGAGAATATAAATTGATATACATTTCGAAATTTTGTGGTACATTGTGGAAGCGTGGTGTATTTTCTGGATCGGATACGTCGCTGATCGATCGTCTGCTACCAACGACGCTATCTGGAGTTGCATGGGTGGAGGAGCGCTTGTCGCAACAACAACAAAAAAAAAACGTTTTCCCAGGCGATGTTTACGTGTTCTCTAGAGGTGTTGGTCGCTGAATCAGGGGAAGACAAATCCGACGGAGGTTTTTCCGCTAGGCGAGAGAGTAAACTTTGATCGGACAGGAAAAACACACTGGCGAACGCGGCCGAGCGGAAAGGGTCGCGAGCGTGAAATGAATTCGCGACCACGTGAATCGGAGCGTTCGTCCCCGTGCTACCTAACCTCCTCGTAGCTGGCATCGTTCACGTGCAAGACATTCGAGACAAGGCACGTTAACAAAGAAGAAGACAGTACCTCGCGGACTGTAAACGGAGCAACCCGTACATTTAATACACAACTTTCAAAAATTATTTTGCTTGTATTTTCAGGAATCTTTTGAAAAGCGATTCTCGACCTCCGATGTTCGAAGCACAAGGAAGGATATAAGACCCAAGCAGGTACAGTAAAGTCGGGTTTACTGTCCAACAGCCGTATTTTTGGTGGACAGTAATCCTGGTGTTGTGAACGTATTTTTGTTACTTCAAAGGAGAGTCCGAACATAGAGAAGGACAGAATGAAATTCAAAGGAGAAGCCGAACATAAAGAAGGATAGAATGAAATTCAAAGGAGAGTCCGAACATAGAGAAGGACGGAATGAAATTCAAAGGAGAAGCCGAACATAGAGAAGGATAGAATGAAATTCAAAGGAGAGTCCGAACATAGAGAAGGACGGAATGAAATTCAAAGGAGAAGCCGAAGATAAAGAAGGACAGAATGAAATTCAAAGGAGAAGCCGAACATAGAGAAGGATAGAATGAAATTCACAGGAGAAGCCGAAAATAAAGAAGGACAGAATGAAATTCAAAGGAGAAGCCGAAGATAAAGAAGGACAGAATGAAATTCAAAGGAGAAGCCGAACATAGAGAAGGATAGAATGAAATTCAAAGGAGAAGCCGAAAATAAAGAAGGACAGAATGAAATTCAAAGGAGAAGCCGAAAATAAAGAAGGACAGAATGAAATTGAAAGGAGAGTCCGAACATACAGAAGGACAGAATGAAATTGAAAGGAGAGTCCGAACATAGAGTAGGACAGAATGAAATTGAAGGGAGAGTCCGAACATAGAGAAAGACAGAATGAAATTGAAAGGAGAGTCCGAACATAGAGAAGGACAGAATGAAATTG
>CM052198.1:9817858-9865305 GCA_028455805.1 Lasioglossum figueresi | reverse complement strand
AAGAGACTTCGGAGACTTCGGCTTCTCCTTTGAATTTCATTCTTCCTTCTCTATGTTCGGACTCTCCTTCGAATTTCATTCTATCCTTCTCTATGTTCGGCTTCTCCTTTGAATTTCATTCTATCCTTCTCTATGTTCGGATTCACGTTTGAATTTCAATCAATCCTTCTCTATGTTCGGAATCGCCTTTGAAGTAACAAAAATACGATCCAGGATCCAGATTACTGTCAACCAAAAATACGGCTGTTGGACAGTAGTGTGGACATTACTGTATCGATAAAATACTGTATCGCGTTCACCAGATTTCGCAAGAAAATGCAGCGATTGCTTCGAAATCAGAACTACCGGAGCGATCTCGATAATTGCATATCCGGGCTGGTTTTTCGACGGTGACTTAGTGCCGCTCACCGGTGACCTCCGATTACCGTTCTTTGATTGCCGAACCGCGTTCAAGGCGTCGATATCGAATCTCGTGTAAGCACGTGTACACCCACCGCCCACTATCTTTTTCTGTCGGTGCTCGGTTTCTTGCGAGGCCCGCGATCCGCAACGGCGATATGAAAATTGGAAATTGAAGAGAAACCTGGCCCGAGCCTGCCCCGGAGTTAACGGTCTTCCGGTGGACATGCGAATTAAGCGTCGTAAACGATTTCCAACTCCGAGGAAACCATAATACTCGCGGACCATTTCGGTTCGTTGGTATGGCAGTGCCCCGTTCGCGTGACCGGCCGAATAAATTTCGCGGCGCTCGCCGGAATCTATTTAGAACGATTTCGCGAGTCGCTTTTTGCTCGGATACGGTGAAAGCTCCGCTCCGCCGGGTAATCTGAACTATGAATCGGATAACCGAAGGTTCGCCAGCAATTTCTCACCACGGTCCGGCAGAAAAACGCAATAACAATAACCGACGATGCATCTGATACGGCTATGATCTTGTGAACAGGCGGTGCCGACGGTACGATACCGTTTAACCGCTGCACGTCTTTCTTTTTCCAATCCAATTTGTCCATTGACGTTGAATTGACGGCCGTGTATAACAGTAGACAATAGCGCGAAATATTGGAAAGGTAAATCATTGATTCGATTGTTGACGCGATCTGCTTGACACGATATGCGAGCAAGAACTCGTAGAGTTCTCGCACGAGTCTCAACTTGTATTTTTAACGAAATCTACTACACTCTTATGCTTCGTGGCAAAAATATAGTATGCATTCAAGACACACGCAAAGGGTAGTCCGATCGTGCAACCTCCTCACGGTGCACCTTGGCTTATTCTAAGGCCGACAGCACGCTTTCCATTCAAAGCGGAATAAAATGGCAATGAAAAATCGTACATCAACTTTTATGGGGTCGTTGTAAAGAGGAAACCTCGATCTTTATATCCACGGTAATATAAGTAACGACAAAAATTTTTCAAGCTTCGCGGTGACGTTTAAATCCATAACACGTTCGAGCCGCGCCACCGTAATTTTTCATTTTTACACAAAGACAATTTCGGTCGATGAAAGCAATTAGGTAGATTATCAGGGAGCCGTTCGGTGAACGTCGAGTCTGTAACGAAGATTGTTTTCCAGGACCGTAAAAACGATTAACTATCTTTTAACTGTGAAAGTCCTAAGTTCTCACCTGTCGGGTGCAATTAATTGAATCAGAGACGAGACAAGCGGACAGCAAATTCAGGTAGAAAGCCGAGCGTTCTTTCGAGACGCGAGCGGCCAACACTTAATTACGTTCCCGGTGTTTCATCGAGCCGTGGCTACGCCGAAATGGTTAATTACTCACTTTGATCGAGCGGCTGGATCCCCCCCCCCCCCCCCCTCAGTCTCGCCGGGTCGGCCAGTTTTATTCATTACGGCGCATTTATATTAACTATTGATCGCGGGAAGGCGCGCGCGCCGCCGGCGTAATGAAAATTTCGTACGTTCGCATTCGTCGGGGACGGTCATTTATGACTTCTCCATCGGATGGCCCGCGCATAAATGTGCGTATAAATAACCATGATTGGCCATTACGAGAAATTAAGTGGGTTCCTTTAAATGTCGGCGGGAATTAAGAGCGGGCAATTTTTCAGCGTAAACCCGAGCTACGTCTCCCGCGCGAGCCCGCGGGTTTTATATCGGACCGAATGATTTATCGCCACGAAATACCGAAACGATGTACCCGTTTTATTCGGCACGTAACTGTTAAGTGCCCGGGCCCGATGACGGCTTATTCTTTCGGTGTAAATCTAAGATACGGCCCCTCGTAATTAACGCGCCGCACCTTCCGCATCGCGCCGACCGATTTATTTCATCGCGCGCGCGTTGCTTTTCGCAGAATCTTCGTTGCCGATTCGCGTATGAGGCACATATCTAGCTTTAAGGGAGTAGACTCGACGAGTTGTGTGGTACACCACACACCGCTAGACGCATGTACGCACAAGAGAATTGCAAGGGTCCGGGATATGGAAAATAGCGTCTCGCTAATGCATATTGGGGACCTCTCCATAATTGCAATCGCTAGATAAAAGATGCATCTAGCGCGCTCGCTATCCCAGAAAGCCTAATTTTGCGTTTTTCAGGCGATGTTCGCATTATTCGACAGAATTTAGCGGAGACGCGAGAAGAAATGCTGGAACAAATGAAAATGCAGCACTGTCGCGGCATGTTGTCTTAAAAAAATAACAAAATTAAATTCATTTGATCTCGCGATTCGTATTATAATATCTCCGCTATTAAATGCATTTATGAAAATTTATTTGATCGGTTACCACGAAAGCATTTTGGTAATTTTGTTCATGATCGTAGTATAAAATCATTTCGCGTTGTCGGACATCCGTCCTCAAAACCCCGAATTCCGCCAAATCCATTGGATCGCACATCTGGTGACCATTCCGAGTCTTAAAACCTATCACCAGTACGAGATCCTCGTAAAATACTCCCAACCGAGTGTCCCACCCGGTAAAAATCCGTCACCAACCTTTTTTGTAATTGCTTTATTGCCAGGTCAAGGGTCGCAAGACCCAAACCATATACTTGGCCGCCTGGAGCGGTCCCCGAATCTCATTACCAGCTAACTAACAATTTCCCCACCATAGCTTCTTCAACAATTTCCCTCCACCTTTTCCACGCCTTTCCTTCACCCCTCTACTATCCATCTTTTCCAATCACATTCGATTCCTTTTGGATTTTCTTCGTTTTTTCGACGCCTCCACTTTTCCCCCACCTCTACCGTTTTCAGAATGCGAGACTTCTTAAAGGCGAAGACAGCCGACTCAGGGAGATTCTTTCGAACAGCGTGTTCAGCGAGAACAACGAATACTTACCAACCAAGATTTCTGTTAAATTAGTTGTACCAAAGTCCAAGTTACAATATTGAAATATATATTCCTGTTTTCCAAACAGTTTTCAATTTATTATCCTACGCCCGTAACACGTCGTGGGAATTCGCGTTTGTCGTGTCGTCGGAATTATCCGGGTGAAGATTTACGACCTTCATTGACGAGATCAGTCAGCAAGACTTCGCGAGTGTAAACAAATTTCAATAATTGTGAAATGATCAATCTGGAACCGGTGGTGGTAGGTTATTTTTCATTATTTGAGATGAACACCCTTATTTAGGAGGAACACCCTGTGTAATCGCAAATTTTGGATCGATCCGGCGGAGCTGGGAGCCGAGCGATCTCGAGCTGCGATCGCTATAGCGGGACGAGCCCCATGAGGAATAAGAAGATCCGTGGCAGAGCGAAACCTTAGACCGGCTACGTCACCGGAGAACAGAATCCATATTGAATTTGAAGGAAGCCGGGCGTCGCGGCCGTGTCCGGGGCGCGCACGGTATAGAGTTACTCTGGAAACAGTGGCTCTGTAACGATAATAAAGCTCCATGAATAATTCATAATTTTTCAGAGTCCCCCGCGAAATGTCTCGTGAGCAGAGTGGCGGGAGGGAGGGGCGGTAGGGGTGGGGGAAAGAGTCGGAGAGCAGCGGGTCGCTTTCAAAAATTCATAAACTGGCTGCCGCAGCGCGCCGCGGAGGTCGGAATCTGTTTTTGATGCACCGACCTCGAATTCACCGGTGGATCGTCGAATAACGTGCCTCCCGTGCATCGGGAACTCTCGCTAACTATCCAGGATTCCAGAAAGTTAGCCGAAATCAACACTGTTCATAGATATTAGGCGGCTGCGCTGGCACCGTTCATACACAGGAACACATAAATCGTTCTCCGCATAACGGGGAAGTTCGGGCCCGGAAAGTTTCTCTCGTTACTGTCCAAATGGCTCGGCAATGTTTTTTAAAATACCCGTTCGAATTGCAGCATTGACCGAACTCTGGACAATTAGAGTCTAGAATAGAGAGCAAATAGAATGTTCGTTCTCCGTTTAAGGGGGTGGGCTTGTTCTCATTTCTCGATAATGCAAAGATTGGTTTTTTCAGTAGTCAAAAGCGCTACATAAAGTATCAATCTAAACCGCAGTCGTCCTCAAATTTCCTTGATTTACGTTTACAAAGCGTAATCTGCATTAAATATGCTTAGAATAATTTTCTCGGCGCTACGGTTTCGATCAAATTCTACACACTATATAGCTATTTTTGTAACGCTCCAACGTTTCTCGATTCGGATTTGAATCTTGTTACGTCATGAGACCACGTTTGCTACAGAATTGTTTTTTTTTTCTATGAGAGGTAATAAAGGTGGTGTTTCGTCCTAGACCCGTTGTAGTGTTACAAAAATAGCTATATAGTGTGTAGAATTTGATCGAAACAGTAGCGCCGAGAAAATTATTCTAAGTTCATTTAAACATTTGGACGATCGAGATACAGTGCTCAGTAATCTGTATTATTCGGCAGCATGTAGCTATCACAGCTTTATGAAAACAGCTACGTGCGCAGCTTTATGCATCCGAATAGTGCAAATTACGCCTCGCGAACGTAAAAATAGGAATCTTTTATTTGATTACCGAAAAACTCTATTTTTGCATTATCGAGAAACGAGAAGGTGCCCCTCGCAAAGTTATTTTAACTACAATACCCAAACAAATCTAAGTTTATTTTGACTTATGAAGGTTTGCGCAGCGGAGGCCAAGGGAGCAAATACAATGGTGCGTGTCCTTGTTTGCAAGTTTCCGAGGATTTTTCCAGCGATTCTTCCCAAGAACGAAATGCAGAGGAAACGTACCGCGGGATTTGTCGATGTTGAGTCAGCATACACTTGGCTCTGCTTACTCACGTGGTTACACGGTGCCCCTGTCACGAGGATTCTTTTCTGTTTGCTTTATCTTTGACCCCGGTGGCGAAGCTAACAAGACCCCGACCCTGAGAAGACGCGCGCACACCGGACAATTCTGCGGATCTCCCCCGATTCGGCCAGTCATTACAACTATTACAACGGGACCTTCAATTTGACCCCACGAGTAGATTAACGACTTCATCTTGCCTGACGGGAACACTCTGTCGCGTGCACGCTCGCCTCGTTCGTGCCCATCAGCGCGATTGTTCGCTGATTCGACCGTGGGTTTGCGCTGTCAGGCGAGCAGCGCTATTACCAACGGATGGAATCTTCGATCGGGAATGGCAAGATTTATGTCAAACATACTTTCCGTCGCGGCCTTCCGTAATCAAACCGCTTGACTGTCCAAGCAAATTATTCATTACCATTTTAAAAGACTGCCAAACTGTCAACTACTCGGAGACAGCTCTGGGACTTATGGGACTCCGAGGATTTTCGAAACCGTAGAGAAATTCTTTCAAAAATAATCGCGTATATTGAAAATTCCATAGTGCTCCGACAAGATACAGTAAAGTCGCGATCTATCTGCCCGAGGATCTCCACGATCATTGTCCTTCGCCTACCTCATCCACTGGGGGGGCATCCCCGCGAGGATCCACGAAGCTCGAACTTACACGCTTTCCTTTTCTACGTTTGGCATTCTTTGTACTTTCGGCGCGGTCGACGCAGTCATAAAAAAATAGTTTCCCTACACGATCTTCGTCTCTGCCCGGACCAGGCGATGCGAGATAGATCGCGACGATACTGTAAAAATATTTGAATAAACACCGTTTTCCGGCCACGGTGGAAACATTTTCCCGCGATCGGTGCCCGAGCGAGCAACAACGCGAACCGCGACAGAATATCAGAAACTTATTTCAGCCGGGGTCTATTTACTCGCGGGGCTTATCGCGCCGGGCAACAAACGTAAACTGGTGTAATTGTTCGCGGATTATCGCCCGGCGTGGAAATACCGGAAAATATTCGCGCGCGTCGCGAACGGTATGCAAATAGAGGAAGCTGCGCGCGGTTGAACATCGTTCGGACGCCGCTAAAACAGTGAAACTTTGCGTGACGTGGTCAGAACTGTTTTAATTGGTTCCGGTTTTGGATTCCAGTCAACTGCGAACAGCCAGAGAGAGAGAGAGAGAGAGAGAGAGAGAGAGAGAGAGAGAGAGAGATGGATAAGCGCGACGCGACGTGACACGATGCTGGAACGTGCTCGTGTTCCAGTTGAAAAATAGACGTTTCCGGGCGACACTGAAAACAACGAGACAGCCACCGCCGCCGCCTGCCGTTACATTAGAATCGCCCGAGGCTCCATTAGTCTCGGCATGTAACGATAACTCGGCAGATTTGTATTACCGGGGAATTGCGGGTTTTCGCGCTTCCGTGCTGAAATTACATCGATCCGGGCGATAAAGTTCCGTTGAAAGAGCGTGCAATATTCAAACGTTGCGCCGCGCCCGGTGAAAATTAGTTCCGCTGAAAATCATGCCTTGAGTTTCATTTCAACGGAATCAGGTTACATTTAGACGACCGAATCAGAATGAATATCCGAATGAAACGGCTCCGGTGAAACTCGCGACAAGCGCGGACGGCGGCGATCCCCGCGGGGCCGAGTACGCAATATTTCAGTTAATCATGAGCATCGGCTTATTCTGTCTCAATTAACGGTCGCGGAATGGAATGTTGTAGAAACGTGCGATTCCATTTCCGCGGAATGAATTCGCGCAGCGGCGTGTAGCACCATGGAAAATCCCACAAAAGGCTCGCTGAAATTTTCAACGACCCACCACACCAGCTGCTACACAATCGCTCAAAGAACCGACTCCCGAACGTCGGCGGAGCTGCACAGAATTCTCTCGCTCATGAATTCTCCATACGCGGGCCAACAAAGACGAATATAATTTCCGACGTTTCGACCTTTTAAATGCTAACACGAACCAGTTGGCCGACGGACGCGGGTGGCGTCGTCACAATGAGACCTCTCGAACTCCCGTCTATTCTGCCGGTTTAACGAAATTACTGGTGTCCATCCATCATTCGTTGCCACCACAATAGGTGTCAGCCCTAGGTGCGATACGGTTGTAACAACTACGCGGGAACATCGCCGTTCAACGGTAGAGGCCAACAATTTTCTCCGCCATTAGGTCAGCCGAGAAGAGAAGCGCAGCCGGAGGGCCATCATTGTTCTATCCGTCGAAAACGACCGACAGATGTTGATAGGCATCTTCGGCAACCGCTTCGGCGAATGGTAATGGCCCGGGGAAACTGCCATACTCGGCCAACTATCAAACTGTCTTCAACTAACGGAACGCACTCCGCGCGAGCTGCTTTCGAGGAAACACTGTTTAACGAGAATTAGGAGAACCTTAATTTTTTATAAGCATGTTCGGCTAATCCGAAAAATCTGAAAGAATGCACATTAATAATCACGGTAAGAAGCAACAACTATAATACTATTGTGGGGTCAGTAAATAATTTTAATGTAAAGTAAGCATTTTTCGGTTGCTGGAATTTATAAAAAACGAATTCTGCAGTCAGAAATCAGGTTAGTAGGCAGAATGATCACGAATAGACTGAGGATGTTTATGCAAATTTCGATTTTTGTAGGTGAATTTTAAGAAAGTGGTAGCCTCTGTAGATCTGGAATAAATAAAAATCGGACCATAAGCACTTTTCGGTTGCTGGAATTTTTTAAAAATCGATTTTGCAGTCAGAAATCAGGTTTGTAGGCAGAATGATCACGAATAGACTCAGGATGTTAATGCAAATTTCAGTTTTTGTAAGTAAATTTTAAGAAAGTGGTAGCCTCTGTAGATCTGTAATAAATAAAAATCGGACCATAAGCACTTTCCGGTTGCAGGAATTTAAAACAAATCGATGTTGCAGTCAGAAATCAGGTTTGTAGGCAAAATGATCACGAATAGACTCAGGATGTTTATGCAAATTTCGATATTTGTAGGTGAATTTTAAGAAAATGGTAGCATCTGTAGATCTGGAATAAATAAAAATCGGACCATATGCACTTTTCGGTTGCAGGAATTTAAAAAAAATTGATTTTGCAGTCAGAGATCAGGTTTGTAGGCAGAATGATCACGAATAGACTGAGGATGTTAATGGAAATTTCGATTTTTGTAGGTGAATTTTAAGAAAGTGGTAGCCTCTGTAGATCTGGAATAAATAAAAATCGGACCATAAGCACTTTTCGGTTGCCGGAATATTTTAAAAATCGATTTTGCAGTCAGAGACCAAGTTTGTAGGCAGAATGATCACGAATAGACTGAGGATGTTAATGGAAATTTCGATTTTTGTAGGTGAATTTTAAGAAAGTGGTAGCCTCTGTAGATCTGGAATAAATAAAAATCGGACCAACTTTTATCGAATTTTACATTTCAGCAATTTTTGAAAATTTTCAGGTGCCATAAATGGATAAAGGTCTGCAGTCTAATCATGAATTTTCGACGATCGTCTCTCGTTCCAGCTCGTCAGGCTATCGGTAAATCCGCCACTGACAATGAAGCGGTCGCCGGCCACCATAGATCGACGTAGCCGGCCTCCTCTCAGCACGGAGCAGAGGGTGAGGGATCGGAGAGCGCTAAGAGGCTCCCTCATAAATTTGTAATCTTGATTCTGAGCCGTTCTGCTGGCCCGCGATCTTCTCCGTCCTCGGGCTGCGGTGGAAGCCACAATCCTCCGGAGGCCTCGCGCGTTTCCAGGACTCCGAGGCGTGTGTATCGCCGACTGGTCGGTGCCCCCAGGAATTTCGACCCGGCGATTTATGCCCAAGGAGCCCGGCGCCTTTTGTGCGCTGCCGCCCCGGGCATTGCGCGCATAATTTCAATATCGTCTCGCGGTAAGCTCGCCGGCTACCCAGCGAAACGTGTCGAGTCACGAGGAACGTTCGGACCCGACCGATTTGCCGACTACCCGCCTCTCGGTGTGTCTCGGGTTCATTTTTCGATGGTCACTCTCGCCACGGGTTCACGGAACGCGCGCCAGTTCTACGACCTTTTGTTTCAACCGGCCCGCAGTTCGATTAGGATACTTGATTATTGCTCGTTTACATTCCGAGACGATCCCGTTAGAATTCTTATCGCGAGTCTCTATGGAGAATGGTCCACCGGTTGTTAATTGGCCTCGTTAATTATGTCTAGTCTTGCACAGAACTTGTCTAAATATACAATTTCTTTAAGTCCCAACCCTTATATCTTCGACATCGAGAAAAAATTCGTATTGCTTGTTTTTGCTTTCTTGAAATAATGCAACGAGGTATGCTAAATAATAATGTCATTCAAACTGTATTCTGTAAAACAATGTAAATTACGTCCAGCTGTAATAAATAAATGTACAATGTATGGAGGACATAACAATTTATTAGACATTTCGCGGATGGTTTTCGACGAATACGGACACGAATAATCTCGAGATCGCCGAACCGTCGAAAACATTTTCCGCGTGTGGAGGCGGAAAATGCAAATAGAGGTTCACGCGCGGCTCGAATTCGAACCGTATAACAATTCGCAAAGTAAACCAGCATGCCGCGTGGGAGTGGGATCATTGAGCCGGTACAGGTAACGCAATATCCTATTCGAAACTGTTTTCCGGCCATGACGAAACAATAGTCTGTTTTCCTTGCCGGGAGGCTGTAAAATCGAAAAGGCCGCAGGACGATTATGGAAAGGCAAAAGCGTCCGGTCGATTCGAACTTGATCGTCGAATTACAGACTCCATCCGGCGCTAACGAGTCCCTCCATTTACTCGGCTGCCACGAAATTCGAGCAACTATTGGCAATTTCGTGGCGCTGTTCTGTCAATGTTCCTTTGTGGCGGTGAGCTAAACAGTGAATCTTGATTTCTTCGGAGAGCAACTTCTCTGCAGCTGTCAGTCGGAACGTTTATTTTTTAAAAAGTGCTTATTGCGCTTTGCGCAGAAACGAATGAGCAGGATCGATGAAATTAGATCGTAGAACTTCATGTACAACCACCTAGACGTACTCCGTTATGAATTCTCGATGCGGCTGCATGCCGGTGTTGCCGACTTTATTTCTTATAACATTTAACATTCTTTTCGGTATTGATTTATACAAGTTTTTAATCGACTTTTCAATTGATAATCGCAGAGCTAAACTGGTTTCCTTTACAATATACCTTCCTGGCTAGTATTCTCCAAAGAAGTAAAACATCAATTTCCTTATTTTTAAAGTAGGTTTATATTATATTATTTTGTAGATTGCACAACTGCACTGCCTTGCTGGAAAATGTATTTTTGCAACTCTACGTGTTATTTTTTTACAGAAAACGTTACAAGATGTAAGCTGATATTTACTCCAGAAGTAAATAATAACACTCTGTATAAAAGACGATGAAGTTCTTTCATGCAACACATAATTATTTCGTTTCAAACGGTGTCTTCTAGTATTGTCGCGGACAGTAAGTCCACGTATCCACGAAAATGTTTGGTGGGTATCCAAAATGACGATCTCGGTGCAACGAAATCCCAAAATAAGTTTTATTTTAAAAAATGTCATATGTAGCAACGTAATAATTTCGCCCATTGCATCGACGACAGCGTGGAAGGCAGGGTCGACCGTGAGCGAGCGATAAACAACATCGCGCGCGAGATTAAAATGGACGACTATGAAGGTGCACCGCGTCGCGGAGGCAACCTGCCGCAGCTTTCCGTACGTGCAAAGCCGGTCAAACGGAAGAAAAAGATGACCAGCTCTCCTCTTGGCCCCTCCGCCAGCCCGTTTGCTCCGGTGGTTGGTTTTTGCCGTGTCCGACTGGCAAAACCGCGTTACAAATTATCTAGCCGCGTATACGGACGCGTACGAAAGGTCAGGCATGCGCCGCAGCCAGGTTCTCGGTTTCTTTTTGAACCGGCTGCGGCCGTGCGCAGGAAAAGGAGAAAGCAGAGAAACGCGTCGCAATTACGAATCGCATTGCTGCGAGAACTGGATTCGTTCCGTCTTTTTTCATTCCGTTCTCCGTTCCCTTCTCACCCGTTTCGCATTATATTTTTCAGCGACCGCGGGACTCACCGGCGACACCATTTTCCGTGCAGCGCGCTATAACTTTGGACGTCCACCGTGCGCACTTCCGGTGGAACAGTCAATCCTAAATCACGTGAAATTTTCAGTACGTTTAAGTGCGCGATTCTCTTTCTTCGTCGCGCGCGAAATCCTGTACCGTTATCCGCCAAATGAACCGCAAACTTCGCTCACTGTTGCGCTTCAATATAACAGCGCTGTTCGTATTTTCGTTGCGAAATAGACTCTTGCGTATTTCACTCTGATTTATGCGTCCCGAAGGGGTTCTTCCTTTTCTTCATCGATTACAACCTTGCTCCATAAATGGAATTTATGGAGCTAGGTGTTCCTTATATTTTTCTTGAAGGTACTGTGTATCAGAAATTAAGTGTAAGAAAAATGGTTATCTATTTTGGCTCTGCAATCATCCAATACTTTGGAATTGTAAAAGAAAACGTCTGGAATCTGTCAATGCGACGGGCTCGATAGTTCCAGTGTTAAAGCGAACGACCACGCGAGGGTTAAGCATCATCCCTCCGCTATAGCGCGCGAAATATCGCGGAAGTTGACGTGGCTCGGAATCGACGCGACAGCGGACGTTCCGCGATTAAATTGTAATTTTTACTATACCGGTGGCGAGCGAGCGAACGCGCGGCCGGTTTCGGAAAAATATAATTTTCTGCTCGGCCGAGAGCTGGCAAATTCTATTTCAACCCTCTGCGTGCCAGGCCTCGCCGCGCAATTGCCATTGAACGAAATGACGAGATATCAACATTTTTCCGTTTCGGCGACGTTTTAATTGAAACCCGTGACACCGGAAAACTTTCGCACGCTCGGAATGGCATTTCCGATGCGACACCGCTCGGACGCCGGACAATTTTTTATGTCGATACTTACATCTGTGTTACAGCTGGTTTTTTTTATTTTTGTTAACGCTGAATGTGCGGACTCTGCCGATTTGACGCTATTTTTCAGACCCTGTTTTTATTCGCTCGACACTCTGGTAGAAATTCTAATTATTAACCATGCTATCGTCTAACTTCAAACATTTAATTCATTTTCATTCTCTTCGATGCCGATCTCTTGTGAAAAAGGAATGATTTGTAAATACTATATGCATCTCATTTCAAAGGAAACTTCGAATAAACCAATTACGTTCATGAAAAATTTATCAATCATAATTAGCTGAATGCCTACGCTGTACACGATCGAACAGTTCAGAATTGGTTTTCTGATTAAGTCGCGTAAGTCGAGGACTCGCTGTACATTTTCATCTGACTCGGAAAATTGTTATTTCGCACGAAGATCCGCTGTCCAGTCACGAACGTATAAAAATCCACGATCTTTAGAATCATATTGATTTTCTCCAGCTGTATGGTAGCTTTCGAAGCAGAAAAAAACCAGCTGACAAATCCACTTTGCCCGCAAACAATTTCCCGTGACATTTCTAAAAGCACTCTTCGAAGACAAGGGGAGACCGTGGAACGTCTCGAATCGGAACAGCATTTGTTACCCGGCAACAGCGTTAGCTTATCGAGTAGCAGGGATCAAAGACGCATCCGGGAAACCGTGATCACGGGACGGAGGGATGGAACTTCTTGAACTCGTCGGAGATAAGGTGACGAGCGTCTGGTTATCGAACAATGTAATTTACTGGATCGGCTTTAATTAGTCGCTATCCCCAACAGCGAGGCGTTGCGGAAGCGCCGACTAATTATACCGTCGGCTGAGCAGACTGTATCGAGCGAACAGCTTTCCCTTTTTCGAATTTCATTCCCCGGCAAACTACACGCTCAACCCTGGATCGCCGCGTTAACGCTGCCGCGGGATTACGGGCCGTTTATTAATGAATTTTCCGCGTAAACGACTTTCCGGTGCTTCGAACTAGCTTCGCAAAACCGTAATGTTTATGTTGCGAAAGCAAAAGTTGCTGCTAAACGGTCGCACAGAATTTTATTTGCATTTAATCTGCCCTTTCTCGTGTTCACCTCGTGCAATACGTGGATATTAACGGGTATAGCCGGATAAGACGATAAAAACAAAAATCTGAAAAAATTCATGAACAATAATTATAACAATATATCGACATTGTAAAAATATGGATGTGGTCGATCTAGAACTTCCGCGTGCAATCAATCTGCATTTTCTCGATTTTTTACAAGCTGGATTTTCAGTTTAAAAATCTGAAACGAATTGCAGAGTATGTATTTGGGTGCTCGCACGTCTCAGATTTCGCTCAGATTTTCTAAACAACTGGGTAAAATAGACGGAAAACTGATTTTTCGATTTAAATTTTTTTTAGAAATTTTGCACGGTATGTTTTTTTCTTGATGCCTCATCGAATGGACCATTGACCATATAATTCGGCACTTTTTACCATCTCTGAAAAGAATTCCAGTTTGTTAGAATTCGGGAAAAATTTGAAAAATCGCGCCAAGTTTTGCGACGCGAGGAGGATCCTTCCGCTCGTTAATCGCGTAAACGACGCGTTTCGCAGACGTTCGTGCACCCTATTTCTCCGGGAGGAATTACAGGGGAAAAGCTCGGCCGCGCCACAAAAGCGGACGACACCGGTTCAATCGCGACACTCGGAAACTCGGTCACTCGTTACCAGCGAAAGAGAGAGAAGAGAGAACCAGAGGAAAGAGAGAGAGAGAAAGAGAAACGGAGGCAGAGATCTCGTGAAACGAGAGACCCGGCAATGCTTTATTGAATTTTACAACCGCAACCTTGCCCGCGATTCCCCGGAGAAATACATTGGACACTTGACCTTTTCGCTCGGCGCGGCGCCGCGGATTTTTGCCAAAGGCTCCGCGCGAGAACTACTTCGTCTCCGAATTTGTTTTTCTCGCTCGTTATTAAAACGTAACTCCGCTCTGCACGAGTGTGCCGCGTTTGCTCGGGCGAGTTGCATTTGCTCGTCCTCCACGGATGATGTGCCGCGAGATTTACCGAGCCCAGTCACGCACGCTGCGTGCGACTTGAATTATGATTTTTAATCGCTGATTGCAACTTTGTTCTTGTTTTCGCGGCCTCATTAATTCATTGTGGAATTAATGGCTGTCTGTTAACGAGGAGCTGCGCAGAGTTCATTTGTCGCGTTCGTTGTCAGCCCGGTGTTGTACAGAACATGCAGCGTAATTAAAAAGAAAGCCGAACGATTTATTTAATGAAACGGGAATTGAGATGCGGGACGTGTCGTGGTAATTAGTAGACTGCCGACGTTTACGGGAAACGTGTTTGAAGACTCGATAAGAATCCGCGATGCTCAGACGATGTTTTCATCAAAAATTTCAACAAATGATTTTTGATTTCGATCTTCGATAAGTGATTTTTAACCCTTTGCGCTTAAGCTATTTTAACTGGAAAATTAAACATTTCTTCCGATACAGAATATTTCCATCCTTTATGATTTTTTAAATTTGATGGATATGAAATTGATGTAATTAAATGTTGAATATCATTATTAATCTAATAATGTAAACAATATTTTAAATAATAGTACAGCAATTATTAATGGCGTCTCAGAGGCGTCACTCGAGTGTTAACGGTTAATCGAATTTTTTATACAGCATAGTCATTGAAAGGTCCATTGTTCCATGTTTCGGTAAATGTTCTTTTCGAGAAGAATTTTGAAACTTCATCCAACTTTAGCATCAACGCGATACGCTAAATAATGTCTATCACGAAGTTAGACGGCCATCGAGATTAATCTTGAGCAGACTTTCATAAAAATCAGATTGAACCAGTGTACAGTTTTCTTGCAGCTGCGTCGATGCTGCTGCACTTTTTGGCCCGCATCAGCTGCGCTTCGCGAAATTCCCAGGAGTGTTCCTAATAACAGCAGTAAATGATTTCCAATCCGCCTACTTCCACTTACAGCAGAGGTCGTTCTACGTCGACTGCACTTTTTGCAAGCAGACGGCCTGATTTATCATGCGCATTACAAAAACCGTACTACAGCGTTCTACCTTCAATTTGCCCCGAGCTGACGACGTTATTATTTTCCCATCAATTTTCCATCAATGCCGGCTACCACGAAATACCCCGGGACTACTCCTCGATCATCCTTATCGTTCCATCGTGATTCCCTGGATCGTCAACCGGTATCATGAATTCTGTTAGCGAACAGCGGATCGAAATGAAAATCGTGGACAACGCGAACGTTGCCGCGGACCTAGCGTTTAGGGTTTCTTTTTCGACGGTGGATTCGGAATTTTGAATCTATAAGAGGACGTATAATCACGTAGTTGTTCGATGCCGTGGATATCTTATTATTCCGAGGGTGTTGCCCGCGGGTACCTTAAATCTGGCATGTCAAACACGCTGCTATCCCGACGAAAGCTACTTTCTCTATCTTCGCGGACGACGACGCCTCTTATTCTCGACCTGAGCGTCACGATCGCACGCTGGAGAACTGTTATCCGCTGTTATTTGCTCGAGACAGTCCCGTTTCCTTCCCTCGACGAATGTCTCGTTACTTCGAACTGACAGAAGCTAATAACGCGCCGACAGGATCTGCGTCTTTATGCAGCGAGCTGCGAAATTGAACCAATCAACTCGTATCCTCGGAAAATCATTGTTCCTGTGTCTGGTGAAACGGGATTATTTTACATAAAGTTCTAGTTAAGAAACTAGTGTGAATTAATTCGGTCCGTTCTTTCTCTTCCAAAAGAGGGTTGCTGCAATTCCTCGAACTTCTTCGGCTGACCTGAACGAGGTTTGTCATCGACACTGACATCGTCGCTCATGAAATGTCGAAACCATTCTCTGCACGATGCGAGAGCACTTTCACCATAAGCTTCTACGAGCATTCCATGAGCTTCACCGGCCGATTTCTTCGAATGAAAACAGAAAATGAGAACTTCCCGGAGATGATGCTTTTTGGGCTCGAATTTCGACATTTTCCAATCAGATAAGCAGGATGTTGTTGTTACAAACCCAAACGTTTGCCAACTGAATATCAATGACAGAATTAATTGACATACCTAATAATTCTGGTGCGGAACAGTTCGAATCGCTTTAGATCACGATTCCCTCGATAAAATGATGGAACTCTTTATTGCATTTCTTTTGAAACAGGCTCCCGAAATTCTTTCCCAACAGGATCGATGCCGAACGTTTCCGATTTAGCGAAATCATCCGGCATGCACGGGCTCAAAGGACCCAAAAAGCAGCAGCATGTTTACAAAGATCCGTCGCTAATGGCGCAGGAGAACGCCTGTTGTTCGCTTCGAAACAGCGTTCGGGCCTGTTTGACGTTCAAACACTGCGCCGAACGACTCCGAGATTACGAGATCGCTTTTGTTCCCCAATTTATAGATCACGCACGAACGAAACGAGACAGTATACAGAGGTTATTGGCAGTTCCGACGTATTCATGCTTTCCACCGTTTTCCGTGATCGGCCCTCTGTGAACCGTATTTCTACGCGGGATCGGGACACGATATCTCACGTTGATTTCGCGTTCTCTGAACGTCGGTATTCGATCCAGATAACGTTTATCTATTATCTCGTTACTCCTCCCGACCCGGAAATGAATTCTCCTCTCTCCTCTACTTTCGTTCCATTCTCGCTTTTAACTTGCGTTTACGGTCGTTTCTGTTCAAAAGTTGGATACGAAGACTTTTCTATTTTCCGAGCACAGTGGAATCAGAGATCCCCACTCGGATATTTTGACAAGAAAAATTACAATCGACGGTGGAAGTCTGATATTTCCAACAAAAATAAGTGAAAAAGTTCAACTACCGAAGCGTCGATGACCGAGGATCGCGAAAATGGCCGACAGCCACTGCAATCGGGATCAAGGCCCGATTAATCACAGGACAAGCGATTCGTTAGGCCAGTGCTCGGCACAATGACCGCCGTGGAAAACATTCGAGTCGGCAGAATTTTTCGACACGGATCAGCTAATATTTTGATTATTGCCGGTCGCAATGCTGCCATTAACGGGCCGGACCCGATAGTAATAACAAACATCGGGATAGCGAAACGAAGTCGCGGCCGTGTGTTCGACGAACGTCAAATTAACGAGTCGATTCAGGCGTTAACCGCTTAATCAGCCGCGCATTTATGCCGCACGGCTCTCTGTTTAATTGCTGTCGCGCCGAGCGCTATTACACGCTGTCACCATGGCGGGGGTAATTTTCGGTCGTGCAACCTCTTCTCGAAATTCCTCCGTCGGCCATTTCGATTCGAACATCGTCGAGCCGCTCTCGCTGTCATTCGATTCTGTTGGCGGTTGTTGCGTCGGTGTTGTCGCATTCCTGCTGGAGACTGTCGCGACGTACAATGGCCGATGATTGTACACGGGAAAGTTAAATTGCAAACACTATACGCTACACGATGTCCCTGATCGGAACATTTTTTGTTGCTCAGATTTAAATTTCAAATAAAACACTTAAAATCTGTTAGAATGTTCATCGTATGCATGCATATATTTTTATCGATTTGCGCAACACGTGTTTTGTTAACAAATATACATGGCGTTTTGGTTTTGTTAAAAATAAGAAATAGAGACAGTTCCCAACGAGCAAGGAACGGATAAAGAAGGTCGTTTTGAGTCTCCTCCTTACAAATCGTAGAGAATTGCTGGCAATAGAAGTGAAAAAGAATTCGGAGTGGAAAGGGTTAATATTTTCAACGAACCGAACTTGTACTTACAGGTCGGGTTAAACTTCACTTTGGGGGACCAACAGGAAACGTGAACGAGACGAGAAAGTACCAAAAATATTTAATCTTCGGAAAGTATACGTATTTTATTAATTTTCTTTAAACCGGAATAGAATTCTATTCTGTTGTCTTCGATGTACAGGGTGTCCAAGAAATGTACTAAACCTTTTAGTCCTAAGAAACGATATCGAGTGAAGAGGTTCCAATCATTGCAACCGTAAAATAAATTATAGTGCAAGGGGTTAAAAGAGTCCTGGCGGACGGTTCGCCAATTACGCGACGCGCTCGGGCACATTCGCGCGGGATATTCTTCCCCCAGGTTTTGGGGGATGAGATCCGGCCTCGTTTCGACTGATAGAACATCTCGACTTCGTTGGAAACGAGCGGAGGCCTCTCGAGCGATGTTTCCGAGCCAGAAACGCCTGTGATCTGTGACCGATGACCCGTAAACTTGGACGATGTCGAGCGCGGAGGAAAGAGAGCTCGCGTTTCCGGTGGCACGGCCCGATATTCGACTCGGTCGGGTAGACCGGGTCGCGAATCTGACGAGCCAGTCGAGGATAGTAATCAGGACTCACCGATAAATCACGACCGCTGATTACGTATTTGAAAACGCGATCGAAAACCGGTTGATCTACGGCACCATAACTCCGCCGGCACGATTCGACGACGGGGCCACAGCGCCGCCGGGCTTATCGGGAAAATTTTGCGCGACAAGCGACAGTAGAACCGCTCGACCTATCGTTTGAAGCTCGCCACTGATCGCGGAATCGGTGCAAATATGTGCAAGGTAGTCTTGATAGAGACGGCGATGTGCTGCATCGATTTCATCGTTCCCTAAACCCCGTTTCTGGGTTAGCGTTAACACTAAACCCACCGTTACCGGTCAAATGACCGTTTCCAGATTTTGTATTTTACAGTTATTGAATTTATAGAGATGCTTCCATTGGAAATTGTCTAGCTTCTCAGCTCCTAGCGTTCTTCTCTTCGCATCTAGCTTCCCCTAGTCATTTCTCAAGCTTCATCATTTTTCCCTCTTCCCCCTCTTTTTGATCTCCAATCTTCCTAGCCAGCCAGGCCCAACCGTTTTGCAACAATTTACATAGTCTAGAAGTGTACAACTATTACACGGACTATCTACCCCAAAAATAAATGTCCTATAATACCTGCTACCACTCGTAGCTTGATATCGACATAAAAATATTTCTCCATCACTAAGTTCTCTGGTTCTAGTGTTCCTCTATTCGCTCCAGCGTTTCCTAGTTATTTTTCCATCCTGCAAGTTCTTCCTCGTTTTAATCTCCAATCTTCCTAGTCAGCCAAGCTCTTTTCGTCTCATCATCGTTCGGTTATTCCTCCTAGCCCGATTCTATATTCAAGCAAGCATTATAATAAAATTCGTACAAAATCCAAATAAATTCGATCGTGTAATTTTCATATGGCAATGCATAGTAGCCATTTGGCGTTAACATCAAACCTACCAAACGCTAAAACTGAGTGAACAAGATTGAATTTATATATGTCTGCCACTTTCATTATTCGATAAAAACGCAAGCAGCTTTCCCAGAATAATTCGAGCTCCGGGAACGAGAAGCGACAGCCGATTGCCAAACGTCGGACTCTCGAATCGAGAACCTGGGGATGATTCGATTCCAACTCCAGCCCGAAGATTGATACTTTGGCCTGGCCACGAACGTATTATTTACACGGAACCCGGACGCCGATCTTTTGTCTACCTTCCAATAATATGGGGCCTCCGTTCGCGTTTGGTAACCGATTTGTTTCCAACTGCGCCCCACACCTCGCCGAACTTGTCCTTCGATGACCGTGATGATCGCACACTGGCTACGTTTCCTGTTCCATTCGTTCCTTTTTCCATTCGGAGAATCGGTGAGATTTGTACTCTTCGTGTAAAATTATACGCTGTTTCTTTTGACCTACTGTTTGGCGATTTCGAGAATCGGAAAGGCGTTCGTGGTACGCAAGATGAACGGAGCCGGATACCGAAGTAACCGAAATTATGGCTTTGTATTAAATGTTGGTGCAACCCCTTGGAATCGTTCAAATGTTTTTCGAAAGCTCCGTCGAGGCAGTACGAGCGTGAAGAGTATTTTTAAACAAATATTTTAAACCACAGAATTTCTATCTGGCGACGTTTGGGAAATAAACATTTTGAAATGATTACTGTTTGACGTGCTCGACATTATGGTGTGTATTGAATGTTCTTGCAACCCCTTGGAATCTTTTAAATGTTTTTCGGAAGCTCCGTCGAGACAGTACGAGCGTGAAGAGTATTTTTAAATAAATATTTTAGACCGACAGAATTTCTATCTGGCGAAGTTTGGGAAATAAACATTTTGAAATGACTACTGTTTGACGTGCTCGAAATTATGGTGAGTATTAAATGTTCCTGCAACCCCTTGTAATCTTTTAAATGTTTTTCGAGAGCTCCGTCGAGGCAGTACGAACGTGAAGAGTATTTTTAAACAAATATTTTATTGGGAAACAAACATTTTGAAATGACTACTATTTGACGTGCTCGAAATTATGGTGAGTATTAAATGTTGTTGCAACCCCTTGAAATCGTTCAAATGTTTTTCGGAAGTTCCGCCGAGACAGTACAAGCGTGAAGAGTATTTTTAAACAAATATTTTAGACCGACAGAATTTCTATCTGTCGACGATTGGGAAACAAACATTTTGAAATGACTACTGTTCGACGTGCTCGAAATTATGGTGAGTATTAAATGTTGTTGCAACCCCTTGGAAGCTTTTAAATGTTTTTCGGAAGCACCGCTAAGGCAGTACGAGCGTGAAGAGTATTTTCAAACAAATATTTTAGACCGACAGAATTTCTATCTGGCGAAGTTTGGGAAACAAACATTTTGAAATGATTACTGTTCGACGTGCTCGAAATTATGGTGTGCATTAAATGTTCCTGCAACCCCTTGTAATCTTTTAAATGTTTTTCGAAAGCTCCGTCGAGGCAGTACGAGCGTGAAGAGTATTTTTAAACAAATATTTTAGACCGACAGCATTTCTATCTGGCGACAATTGGGAAATAAACATTTTGAAATGATTACTGTTTGACGTGCTCGAAATTATGGTGTGTATTGAATGTTCCTGCAACCCCTTGGAATCTTTTAAATGTTTTTTGAAAGCTCCGTCCAGGCAGTACGAGCGTGAAGAGTATTTTTAAACAAATATTTTAGACAGACAGAATTTCTATCTGTCGATGATTGGGAAATAAAAATCTTTGAAAGACTATTAAGCTGTCCGTAGGTTCCCAGCGTTATAACTAGAGGAGCTTAGTAGTGTAGCACGGTGTCAACAAGGTAACGGGCGCACAATGGCGGGATTACAACTGAGAAGTGCTTTCGAAATCAACAGCGACGGTCACCGGTACACCGAAAGCTCGATAGTCGAGCATAGGTAACTGGTTTTCACGTCGGGGGCACGGCAATCTACTCGAAAATAATTTCGTACCGATATTCCGGCCTGCGGATCGATCGCGGACTCCGTTCGTAATTTGAATACAAAGGTCCCGAATCGGCGATACGGTCGATGCAGTTCGTGCAGTTCCCGTTTCTAACGTTCCAATCGGGGCGTACAGAATCCGAGCCGCATTTCGTTCGGGGCTCGAGAGATGGGCACAGTCTGTGATTGGTCCCAAATATTAACCCCTTCCCCGAAAATCACGAGTCAGACTCGTGATGAAGATTTTAACAAAGTCTAGCAAACATGAATGTTATGCCTTTCTTTTCCCATGAAATAAAATTTGAGTCGTTTGTAATCAATATTTAAGCGTTAAAATAAATGTAGCCATACAAGAAATATACATTTTCTTTTCTCTTACATTTTTGGAGATAAAGACGTCTTAATCGCTGTAACTGCTCATTGTTGTCATAAATGCATGAACTGTTCGAGTGCGGTCGGGTCTGGTCGGGTTTCCCGAAAATTTCGAGAATACGACATATGACACTCTTGAAAAGAATTTGGTATAACAATTGAATATCTATATTACATTAAATATACAAAGGATAAATTGTTTCGAGAATCTCGAAATTTACAGGTGGTTCCCGACCCGGTAAACTGCATAAAACCTGCAGTAAAACAGAATTATACGAAACTGTAGCAAGTTCCGAAATGACATTTCACAAATTGGAAGAGGCAATAAAAGCGAAAAGGTAGTGACAAGATCAAACGAGATTCCGAATGAACGTGACTCGCGACTGATCTCTGAGCCAATCAGAGTTTCATGTTTGCCGATTGGCTGTCGCGAATCTGGAAGTATCGGGGCAGAGGGTGCGGGGGTGGATAAACCGCGATTGGCATTCGGTCGAAATTGTTTTTGCGCGGTTTTTGCACTGCTACCAATACGCTTTGCGGTAAGTGTCGACGGAAGAGTCTGTGGCAGTCCTATTGCCCGGGTTGCTCCTGGGAACGATTCGTTTCCCGTTTCTCCCGTGATAAATCGCGAAGCCGGCCAATAGGATCGTGGCCTGTTCTTACATGTTCTCTCTCCCTCGCCCATTCCACGGTCGTTTGGATCGGTTCGATCTGTTCCAGAGGAGGCATCGAGGATCTCGATCGAAGATGCATTCGGTGGAACTCTGCAAGCAATGTGTCATTCCCAAATTCGATGGACCCGCGAAAGAATAACGATCGTAGTAAATCCTGTGTATACTTCATTTATAACCGATCGTAAAATGGTTCCCTTAACATTTCGGCTGGGGGTGGGGGGAAGAACGAAACTGAACGTTTATGGCCACCGATGTTTGCACCGCGAGAAATCTGATGGAATTTATGACGAATTGAGTGCAGATAAAAGTTACGACCGATGGGATTGGTGTTGCGCGAGCCTGTACAATGGATTGCCAGTGTTCTCTTAACGGGAGTTTATGGTTCATTATTTTTAATGTTCGTTGGGTTACATATAGACGTAGGAACGGTGGCAGGGCACGAGAGTAGTTTGTGTTTTAAATTGCATTAGGCTGCACCAAAAGTCTTCTCGATCACTAGACAACGGATTTAATGCATTTAACGCATTTACGACAAAAGTGAGTAGGCGTAATTTAAAACAGCAAAAGCATTAGAAGAATTTCAAAATACTATATTATTTTCAATACATTACCGACCGGTGATAAATCTATGGTTTATGGCTAAACACTTCTTAACGAAACTAACTTGTGAACCAACAAGTCACCGTCAATAACGTCATCGAATACTTTCATTTAAGATTGTAATGTAAAATCCTATTAACGGGGTTTCGGTAGGTGAAGCGTTAAGATAGAAAATAAATTCCTGTATCGCTACAGTTTATTGAAATTCAGGTAAAAAATTTTACTTCGCATAAAGATCCGCTGTCCGATGGCATTTGATGTCGGATCATCTGTTCTCCAATGTTTAATTATTTTCTAAGGTTTGTCCTACCCAACCAGGCAACGTTGCACTGTGCGCGCCAATTGAAAACGAGAAGCTAATATTTCTATTGATTCGGTGCGAAACAATTCCTTCAATAAAATGACTAAAAATATATTTGAAACACGAAATCGGACATTTCAAGCCGCGAAGACGAAGGGGTCGAAAGATGAGGAGCGAGACCCGGTCCATTGGACGGAGGAATTCGGTGGAACGCGGGCGTGGACTGTTCAAAGGAGCCGAGGATAAGCGTCCGGTAAAGTGACGGTAATTCGTGGGGGAGAAGCAGCTATTAGTCAATCAAAGCGTGGCACGACACGTCGCTGTAATGCGCGACGATGGAAACGAGACGATAGAGACGGAGGGCAAAGGAGACTGTAGTGCGCGCGAAACAGCCAGACATAGGGAAATGGAGAGAGAGAGAGAGAGAGAGAGAGAGAGAGAGAGAGAGAGAGAGAGTGAGTCAAAGAGATTGCGAGAGCGAGAGAGAGGTAGACAGGAAGCGCGTTAATGGTTCTCATTCTCTTGCGAAATGCAACGAGCATTCAGCCGGCTGCCTCGACGCCTGTCGATGGCGCCTCACCTGCATATCAATGCACCTTCCCGGCTCCCTCATTTGCATACTCGACCTCTTGGTCCGTCGGAGGCACGGCCCGACACCTTCCGCGATAGTCGTACTTCTTGCTGGATACATCACCGGTGGGGACTCTCTCTCTTTAGATAGAAGGAGAGGATTTTCCATAGACGACAACGACGTTGCCGATCCGCTCGCTGCCTATGTACCCGGGGAAAAGACTTACGCTGGCTAAGATTGAATTTAAATGCTCGTTCAGAGAGGAACAGATAAAGAGAGAGGATCCCAGCGCGTGTGTACACAGGTTAGCCCGGAATACACAAACACCGAACCCTCTGCCAGGATCCTCTTTGTCTTCCTCCGACTCTCTGGCTCTCTAGCACTCCAGAACCGGCGACGACGGAAGTCCGGAAAACAGTCGGCGATGAAGCCACGCCCGTTCGTCGTCGACTCGAATTGGCCCGGATCGCCGGGGAAAATTAATTAGATGGAATCTCTCGCCTGGCCATCGACTGGATAGACAGCGGACTTAGGGGATTGAGATCTATAACCTCGTTACCTTTCCGATGATTGTCACCTGCGATGTTCGACCGACTACGAGGGACTATGCCGCGCGATTCTTTTCGGGCCAGCTTCGCCACGAGCACGAGGGTAGTTGGGGATCTAGAATTGATGGAAGAAGTTGTTTCTCTCGATGGATCCCTCGCACCCCTTGGTTTAGCGATAAGAGAAATTGTGATTGATCTTTGCCCGTCTCTTCTCTTGACGCGATGGATCTCTTTGTACGTGGTGTACTTACATGGGCATTTGGAATTGATGGTGGAAGTTGCTTCTTGCTAGATGCGGGGCACTTGGATATTGAGAGAAATTGTGATTGATTTTCGTCTGCCCCTTGCGTCGATTGGATGTATTTTTTTCATTTAGGCGAAGAATTTGGAATCGAACATCCCGTTTATGAATACAAATTTTGTCAAAATAGGTGAAGGAAGCAGTACAAAATTGTTAAAGTGACCGGAGATTGATTGCATGCATCGATGGGTGAGTACAGTAATGGGATATTAATATCGATGAAATTCCTGAACGATACCGGAGCATGGTGCTCGACCGACTAACAAAGCAACTGTCCGACGTAATACTTCTATTTTTCCGGATTAGTAAACCAAGAGTGGAACACGATCATAATTATGACAAGTGAAGGGAATGGGGCTTGAGTAACGTCTAGCTGTGTACGCAAATGTCTCTGTTGAATACTGCCGATATCATTGCGGCGAGTTTTATAGTAATGCGACTAAATAAAACAGTCATACTTGAAAACAGGCTCTGAAGTAGTAAATGCGTAGCGATACCGAGTGTATTATAGCCTGTTTTTCTATTCTAGCTGGTCCGGACACGTAATAAATGAGTGACCGGAGTGAAATGAGTTGAGAGTACGAATAACGGTACGTTTCAGGCGTTCAGGTTCGACAAGAACGAAGAAAATAGAAAATTCTCTTTATCTTCTATATTCTATCAATTTAACCTCTTAACTGCGGAATTCCATTTTAAAAATACCCCACAGAGTGCGGAATTAAAATCAACCAATGACGAGTATACACGTTGAACGCAGGACAATTATCCTATTACAAATTTTACGAAAAACGAGGAAGGATTACATTTTTATTTGACAAAAAATGAACAATTCATTCTTCAAAAGGTTATTGTTAATTGTTAGATTAAAATTGTCGAAAGTCGCCTGTAACGAGGAATCGGCTGTCGTCGCGTTTCGTCTTACCTTCCCCGCGCACTTCGGGCGGACCGAGTAGTTTGAGGTGCGCGGTGAGGGGAGCGAGCAGCGACGAATATCAATAAATACTGTTAAGGGATATGATGTTTAGTGGAATAAATCAGTTTAGTGAAATAGGTAACTTTTCAATATAATAACTTTATTTTAAAAGAGCTAATGGTAACAGCACCAGGTATATCCTGCCTAAACCGACTCTAGCGTCGAACTGAGCTCGCGACTCTTGTTTTGTTCGTCGCTCCGGCTGCCGATCGTCTTTTTGATCGTCGATACAAAATAATACAAAATTCTTGAGTTTTATTTTACAACATTTTGACTTCAACAAATACAATAGCTGGTCGGATCCTCGCCCCAGTTCGACTCAGTCGTTACAATACATTTTGCTTTTCTTCAGATCTACGGAACGTTACGATCAATTATATTTTCACGCGCTCTATCCTCGTCTCAGCCGATAGAGACAAGCCGACGCCTGTAAAATAATAATTCTTCGTGCCGTGAATGATCGCGGGTAAATAAATAAATTCAAACGCTCTCCCAAAACCCGTATAATTTCTATTCCGTTCTTGGCTGTTTCACGATCGCGAATTCAAGTTTCCACGTGCTGGAAACCAACGAAGATCAAACATTAATCCACCGCAATAAAGATTTTGATCGACGCGTATACACGTCGAACGCAGTTGACTGGTTAATAGGTTGTTAAAACCAACCAGGGTAGTCCAAAATGAGACAAATAATGTCTCATTCTTTTTAAATTGGTCCAATTCGAACAAAAGAATGATTAAGGAGCTGTCGCAACAGCTGTAAATTGAGATCGACACACAGAACGGGATCCTTAAAAAAAGAATGATTTCGGAGACCATCCTGTCGCAGCAGCGTTGAATTAATACATAAAAATTCCCGCACAAAGATCCCAGTCAGCGGAAGGCGGTTGGTGTTGAATAGCGAGGAATCCGCGCAAAAACCAGGAGAAAACCGAGCACGTAGAGATCCAGAATTCCCGGCGAGAGGCTGCCGGGGCCCGAAATAGCTCGGCGAGCCATCGAGCGATACTGTTTCGCCGATTCTTTGTTAAGAGGCTCTCAAGTTTGCTCGTGGCTCCGCAACAGGCAGAACGTCGTTTTAATCCTGGCGAATATTTTAGCGGAAAAAAGGGGTTCGGAAGAGAGGCTTTTCCCCTTTTTTCGCGTTCCCGTCGCCGACGATTTCTCCTTCGGGCCGCTCGTCGCCGCGGCGGCACCCTCTCGGACTTTTCTTCCCGCGGTGGCTGCTTGTCAGCCTTATTTCCGCGCGGGAAAACGTCGAGGATAATGCAGAACAGCATCGCCTGACCGCGTATGATTTAATCATCTGGGCTACTCGTTTCCAAGCGGGCCACCGTAATTTTCCTTGAAAGGTGTACCCGCTGCCGCGCGGCCAGAAAAAATGCTCGTCCGGACTGGGATTTTGCCACTCCGCCAAGTGGAACGAACGGAATAAGTTATTATCCTTTTTTCGAGCGGAGCCGAGCCGAGCAGCGCGCGCGCTTTTCAGTTCTTTGATTCGGGTGAAGAAATTAGCCGCGGCGCGCCGGATTATCTCGAAAATAACCGCAACACGGGGGAATTCTTTGAAATTTCATAAATTACGTGCTCGCGAAACTTTTCCTTGCCCCTTTGCTTTATGCTTATCTTTCGCTGGCGAATTCCGACTTCTCATTTTAGATCCTCGCGAAACCCACGATAACCCGCCGACGACGAGGGAAATACAGATGAAATTGAGAAAAATTCCGGGGAGTCTCGACGATTCCGCGTTGGGAGGTTTTCGGGAAAACACCGGAACTCCCGGAGCGTTATACCGTGGATGGTCGGGCCACGAACTTCGGACATACATACGTTCCCGTTCATAAATCTAAATGGGAGTTATTTATAGATCTCGGTAGATACGGTTACCCGGACGCTCCAGGGACCGAACTTTCTTCGACAATCTGACAAACTTGATGTCCACGGTAATACCTTTCCGCGGGATATTATTTGTCGAATGGCAAACAGGTATGCGCGCGTCGTGGAACTTCGAATCGAGTTCGGAACTGAATAAACGCGACTGTCACGGCCCGTCTGGGTGTCAAGATCAACCGGGAAAACGGGGGAAAGGGCAAGGACACCCGACAGTGGATTTTTATCCTTTCCCTCCGTTGCTTGTTTCTTTTCGAGTTCGCTTCTTCCTTTTCCTTTTTCGAAATACAGTAACTCCTCGATGTACGCGGTTAATTTGTTCCAGCGCTTTAAAAGACGCCAGTCAAAATTGCCATACCATTATTCAAAACAGTTTTAACCCTTTGCATTCGAGTGGCGACTCGGAGGCGCCACTAATAATTCTAATACCATTATTCAAAATATTTGTTGCATTCTTAAATTTGTATTTAATACGTTAATAAACCGCTGAAAGTATTGTCCGAGCTATTATATCAGTTTTATATCGATAAAACTAAGAAAATCATATAAAATGGAAATATTTTAGGCCAGAAGGAAGATTCGGTTTTTAAAAATTAGAATAGCACCGAGTGCAAAGGGTTAATATTATTAAATTCGCCTGTATTCTATAAATTGTAAAAAGCTCAACTGTTGTATGAGAAAACAGGTTCGATTCGACGTGCGCAATGTAGAAAAAAGTTACATAGAATAAAAATGATCCGGGTTGTGAAAGGAATATCTCGCTTTTGGAATTAAAATATTAATGTGCATATAATAACGGTAGGATTCTGAAGAACGGAACATGCTTCGTCTAACATTATGAATTGGTTATGGTTGGTGACGGTCCACGCAAAAGGTTAATATCGATTGAACCCTGTATTGTGGGTTCGGTAACGCCTTCTCGTGGCACATGAAATGTTAAAAAGGTCGACATACTTGCTCAACGATACCTAAACTATGTCTCCTTATCTGCCTGTTCACGCAATGTTCCGTTCGCATAGACTCGCTCGTGTAATACGACGTTTGCGAGATCAGAGTGGTGGAAGCAATGAAAGCCAAGTGGAAGAACCAACGTAGATAGAGTTGGGAGAAGTTCTCTAAGCCTTCGAAGGTTATGTTGGGTATCCAGCGGTGTACGGCGAATATTGGATCAGATTTATTAGTCCGGAAAAATATTTTCTTCGCTCAACAGCGAACACCGCGATTGTACTCAACGAGAGCCGGCTA
This sequence comes from Lasioglossum figueresi, assembly GCA_028455805.1. Lineage (NCBI taxonomy): Eukaryota > Metazoa > Arthropoda > Insecta > Hymenoptera > Halictidae > Lasioglossum > Lasioglossum figueresi. The sequence goes on along the minus strand of CM052198.1, from coordinate 9,836,401 downwards.
TCGACGGGAAACCCGGACTTTGAAATCCCTTTTACCGCGTCGAAAGGAGTATGTGAAACATATCTGACATTTATATCGCTGATATTTCATTATGAAATATGCTTTCTACCATTACGCGTGGAATATGACATCGCGGTAATCCTAGCACTGCTCGACACCGAGCGTTATACCAAATGCTGACCAGTTCTTCCTATAATACTACCGGAATTTGAATAATTTATCAATATTACAATTTCCCGAATTGTCCGGCTCGATGTTCGATTTATTCGCAGCCGACGGACGCCAATTTTTGTTGGAAATCCACGTGGTTTAGAACTGTTAGGCCTTCAAAATCTTAATCCTCTTAACCAGTTAACTGAGTTCGACGTGTATACACGTCAATCCAAATCTCTATTGCGGTGCAATAACAATAACCTTTTCAAGAATGAATCGTTAATTTTTTATCAAGTAAAAATGAAATGAATTTGCCTTTCGTTCGACGTGTATACTCGTCAATGCTTGATTTTAATTCCGCACTCTGCGGGGAACTTTTAATACTACATTCCGCAGTTAAGAGGTTAATATATTGGGTTGTTCGGAAAGTCATTTCGTTTTTTTTTTGTGAAAATGAAAGACAATTTTCGTATAACGAACAAATATTTTATTAAATTATATATTGGCCAGTCTGATTCAATACCTTTTGCCATCTTTCTGGTGGTAGCTCGATTCCACGATCATAAAATTTTTGGTCTTTTCTGGCAAAAAACTGATCGAGGTGGTTTTTGACCTCCTCGTTCGAAGCGAAGGTTTTACGAATAGATGAAGAAGAATATGGTGGGTGTGGCATTGTATCCCATTCAAGCTGTAAAAGCTTTTGGCGAGTGACCAAACTTGTATGTGGTCTCGCATTATCTTGGTGGAACACTACACCTTTTCTGTTGATTAATTCTGGCCATTTCTGTTGAAGCGCATCATTCAGTTTGTCCAGCTGATGACAGTAGACTTCCGAATTAAAAAAAAAACAAAAAAAATTTGCAAACCAGTTCTGGCACTGGCGTACTGTCAACACATCTTCTCCGTACACATCGGTTAATTTCTTTCTGTCTTGAATAGGTTTTTTACGTTTTCTATAGTAGAAAAGTAAAATATAACGAAAATGCTGCTTATTGCTCTCCATATTTAAAAGGGCACCAACCAAAAACTACTGCGTAGAATCAATTGGTCTTTTTCACACGCAAGCCTTGCTATATCAGCTCTCAAAACATATAATGATTATGTCGCTTAAGTGTGAAGTTGGGTGCAAAAAAAACACAATTAAATCCTCTGTCGGGAAAAAACGAAATTACTTTCCGAACAACCCAATAGGTTGAAAATAATATATATTTTTAAATTCTTAGAATATTTTCACTGCTTCGAATTTGATTGTTTTTGTCATAAATGCATAAAATCCGCAGTAAAAGTAAAGATATACCGATGCGTAACACTGTACTCCCCAAAAATATACTTTTTTCTCGTGGAAATATTATTTCAGCCTGGACTAGCTGTATCGTCGTGTTCTAATCGGATTTCGGTGATCGAAGATCCTCGACTCGGGACAGTAAGGATGTTTACTCTGGGACGATTGTTTGCGCTGTATAGACACCGAGAGACCAATAAGCCTGACAGGAGAGGGAGGGGGGATCGATCAATGGGTCGGAGCAATTAGGCGAACGAGACCGAAAGCACCGCCACGGCAATCGGTCTTCCGTTAGTCGCCGCGAAAAAGCTCGATCACTCGAACGTGCTTTTCCACTGGTTTGCGGGTCGTCCGGGCCGGTGAGACCCGGACGTCGTCGTCTCGGACGACGGATCGACGCCGGGGAAACATTTTCATGGAAATAAATTTGTTTTTGCTATTTTCCCCGGATTGAAAAGTCGTCCGAGGCGAAGGCTTCCGGACCGTGAATTGGATCCCAACCAACTTTGATCCTCTCAGACTCGTCCTCCTCCCGAACTCCCTCCAGGAATCATGCCTCCCATGAAAAGAAACGCCGGGCCGACCACTCCCTCTCTCCCCCGACGTCATTTATTAATTCCCTTCCGACAACTTCCACTCTTGCACCCCTGTCACCCCCTCACTCTTTACTTTTACTATCCAACGGGTCTCGTGACTTGTATTAATTTAGTCAATGGACCCTGATGGGGGGAGCAACTCCCTTCTTTAGTTCCCTCGTTGCACAGATCGAGATAGCGTCGAGGGAACGTCGTTAAACAATAAACTGAACGTCGGACTCCTCAGGTAGCAAAGCACTTCGTTTACCACCTATTACTTTGTGTACTCGGAGCTTTCGTTGTCGCTGGAAAACGGCCCGCGATCACTCGGATCAAGAAAATCAACCGTTGCTGCAAGAATGGTAAATCGAACATTAATCCGTTGCAGTTTTAATGTTGTTGAATTCGTCTGTATCCTATGAATTTCAAACAGCTCCACCGTTGTAGGAGAAAACAGGTTCACTTTCATGTGCCAAATGTAAAAAATATTAGATAACTTAAAAATGATCTAGATTTAAAAAATGTCTTGATTTTGGAATTAAAATCGCTTCGAGTCCAAATGAGATAAAAATGATCTAGAATTAAGAAATGTCTTGATTTTGGAATTAAAGTTGCTTCGAGTCCAAATGTGATAAAAATGATCTAGATTTAAGAAATGTCTTGATTTTGGAATTAAAGTTACTTTGAGTCCAAATGAGATAAAAATGATCTAGATTTAAGAAATGTCTTGATTTTGGAATTAAAGTTACTTCGAGTCCAAATAAAATGAAAATGATCTAGATTTAAGAAATGTCCTGATTTTGGAATTAAAATCGCTTCGAGTCCAAATGAAATAAAAATGATCTAGATTTAAGAAATGTCTTGATGTTGAGATGAAAAATCATTTCGAGTCCAAATGAAATAAAAATGATCTAGGTTTAAGAAATGTCTTTATTTTGGAATTAAAATCGCTTCTAGTCCAAATGTAAGAAAAATGATCTAGATTTAAGAAATGTCTTGATTATGGAATTAAAATCGCTTCGTGTCCAAATGAGATAAAAATGATGTAGATTTTAGAAATGTCTTGATTTTGGAATTAAAATCGCTTCGAGCCCAAATGAAATAAAATGATCTAGATTTAAGAAATGTCCTGATTTTGGAATTAAAATCGCTTCGAGTCCAAATAAAATAAAAACGATATAGATTTAAGAAATATCTTGATGTTGAGATGAAAAATCGCTTCGAGTTCAAAGGGTTAAAGCCCATTTGTGAAAAATTTCTAGTTTAACATTGTACCGAATCTTGGTGTACCCGTTTCAAGCACGCAAAAGAGAACTCGCAAATTCGATCGCTTCGAGGCTGCTCGTTCATCCGGACCGCACAAAATTCCATTTTCAATCAAAGAACTTTTACATTTATCCTGCATGCGCAGCGTAAAGCAACCATGTATCAGCAGCGGAACCTTTGTAAACCATCGCTTTGCAGTTCTCTCGTGTTCGACAACGAAATAGCGGAGTAGTGATATTGCAAATTGCAAAGAACATAGTTCCCGATTACCGACCGGGAAGTTTATCTGCCAGTGGTATTCGAAGACTCCAATAAACCAGCCCTCTCGCGATCTATAGAGTCTTCGATTCAACGAGGACGGTGGAGTGTCTAAGAATGCTCGGGGCGAATAGCCAAAATAACTGTCGATCCTGACGAGCCCCGACCGCCCCAATCGCATTAGAACACGTGTCAGAGTGTTCCCGAGGGTGTCGATCCTGTGATCGGTGATCTTCGATCGACGAGCGAGCACCGATCTTTGAACGAGACGTCGAGGATTCTCCACGGTCACGTCCCCCCAAAAATACGCGATCTTCATGAATTATTTTCGACGGGAATGCACGTTATTTGGTGGAGAGAATTTCTCAGCATTATTATAGCGCAATGCCAGAATATAAAACCATCTCTTTCTTAAATGAATACTTTTTTCGGGCAATTTTCTCTTCAGAATTCGTAAAAAAACGCGTGGTTGTAAAAAATTGAATACTTAGTTGATTTCAAAGGTTTTTATAATTTATTATGACAATCACATCTTACGGAATAACGCGCGTGATTCCTGTGGACGTTTTCCGATGATGTTGACACCCGAGCGAACAGAAATGTTTAACCACGATAATTTCATCTGGCGGAATTCAATCAATTCTGTCAGCGGCTCGTTGAACGTTTCGTAGGAAATATCGCCACTGGAAATTTTCATTTACTACCGGACCGATCAAATATACTATTAAGTGGATTCCCGCAGAGACATTTATTTGACGATATCGCACGTGCCACAAAAATGTTAACAATCTCCTATGGTCGAGGGGGGAAGAATGAACAGTTCTCGTTCGCATCGATCGGACATTTTTCGAGGACTCGTCAAATATTCGCAGAAAACGCGAGACAACTTTTGTAAGTTGCAATTTTTCATTTCAAATATGAAAACCTTTCGTGGATGAAGTCTGATATCTTTTGAGGAAAAAATTCTGAGATATAATTTTTTTCGGTCTGCTGACTCATCGTAAATCCTCGGTTCAACTGGGTCACGATCTCTCGGGGGTAAAAATTCAAATGACTTTATAGAAAGATTGTGTCCATTACACCGTAGCTGAAGGGTGTCTTTCATCCTACGAAGTGGGTCCCGTAAGGGTGTACTTATGTAACGACGTCATTTGTGAACGAACGGTCGGCCATGAATCTTCTAACACCTGACGCATTGGGTCAGCACGTTCCACGTTTTGCTGCGATCGGTCCTCGTGTTTTTATTTAACCCGTAATCAATCCTCACGACCACCGATCGCGTCGTAGCTCGTTGCTCGGTCCAACGTTCTATTGGAAACTTTACTCGAAAGATTTTTCCTCTTAACAACGTCTATAAACCACCGATATGCAATTTATCGAGATCGTGCGCTGCAAAAATCAAAACTGACGTAATCGTTCTTGTCTTATCGAACAGACTCTAATTCAAAGCGTATAACGTATTAGGTTATTCGGAAAATCATTTATTTTTCATAAGGGAAAATGAAAGCCAACTTTTTATCATTTACTTTTATGACATTTTGTGCTATGATCTCTTGCGATTTTTCAGGCAACTTTAAGATCCCATGCTTGTAGGATTTCTGTTTATCATTAGGAAATAATTGAATTAGATGATTCTTTACGACTTTATTAGAAATGTAATTTAAAAAATGACAATCCGATGGTACATCCTCAATCAAAATTCATATAAAAAAAGTTGTTATGTATGTGGAAATAGAAACAGCGCACAGTGATCTATCGACGCTTGATCGTAGTATATGTATGTGTGTGCGTATGCGTGTGTGTGCATTAAGGGTGTGCGGGTTCCCGACATTTACGGGTACCCGACAGTCGAGTCGGGTTGGAAAAAATCGGGCGGGCTCGGGCGAGTACTCGAGACATCTGAATGTTCGGGTAGCTTGACCGCGTCGGGTAGCTTGATCGTTTCGGGTAGCTTGATCGTTTAGGGTAGCTTGATCGCGTCGGATAGCTTGATCGTCCACGGGTAGTCGATCAGCAGCAGTCTCCAGTCTCATTTGAAATTCGAAATCAATTATAATTACACTATAAAATGTAATCTTCATTGTATGTCGTATGTACATATGTGACTTCCGCCTTTTCCTTTATTAAAATTTGAACGTACATATGTATATTCTATTAATGGATTAATTAATTTTCTCTCATTTTTAATGTATAGGAGTCATTCCACGCGAAGTGACCTAGAACTAACAAACCGATGAAAATGAGTTTTTAGTAACATAAGAGTATCTACTAAAAATGTCATTTGAAGAAAATGTTTTCTCACTATTTATTTTGCAATTGTTTTAAACAAATGCAACGTTTTCATAGCACGGTACTTTTTAAAAATTTGAAAAATACGAGGATATAGTCCGAAGTGTCCCTTGTACGTTCATGTTTTTAAAAAGATGAACATTTGAAAATTGTCGAAATTTAAATTAATTGAACTCAATGCTGCACCGTGATATACAGCCTCGGACGACCGCACACAGTGGGCTATAAGAGATATCGAGATGAATTTATTAAAAAATGATTCCTATCTACTGCTAATTATCGCAATCAATATATATTTTTATTATCATTTTTTAATCGAGTGTCTAAATTTTATTGTCTTAAAATAAAATTTTAAATTGTTTATTGGTTACTCGTTTAGTACTTTTCCAGATAATTCGATATCGCGTTAGTGCAAATTACGAATCGCATGTTCCATCTCGAGTGTAGAAAGGTCGCGTCCGAATTTGGCCAATCTATGTAATCGTAATCCGAATGTCTCCGGCTACCTGTGACGATCAAGCTACTCGACATGATCGAGCTAACCGACGCGGTCAAGCTACCCGACGCGATCAAGCTACCCGAACATTCAGATGTCTCGAGTACTCGCCCGAGCACGCCCGATTTTTTGCGACTCGACCCGAACCCGTAAATGCGGGAACCCGCACACCCCTAATGTGCATGCGACGAGCGCGAAAGTGACAAGCGCGAAGAATTGACGAGCGTAAAAGTTAACGGACACGAAAATTGACGAACACGAACAATTGAAAAACGTCGAAGGTCCGATCGAACGAGAGACGCGGCCGAAACGGCAGTCCTGTACGAGTCGTTGGCGGATGAGTCGCGTGATCTTCTTACGCCAAATTACATCTTTTTCCCAATAAACCTCATTTTCCAGTAAAGTGTCGTGTTTCCGGTCTTTCCCTTATTTCTTCCTGATAGCCCATCCTACATTTACGACGGAAAAGTAGGTAAATCAATTACAGAGAAATGTATAAAAATTTGATAACGTAAGAAAATGCGTAAAGATGTTTGTTGCACGAGATTGTCCCCTCAGCGTTGCCAACAGCGAATTATCTGGCACCGGATATCGACGTCACACTCGCGGGTTACCGCATCAGGCCGGGCACGATTTAATGCAGCTTACCTATCCACGTTCGTAAACATTTACGGGAACTGAAATTATTGGTTTGCCGATTCGGTCGCGGCAATCCGCTCCATACATCCTGGGCCGTCGTGGCGCGTTGCGTAACATTCGCGCGGATTGCTTTGTGTATATCTGTTGCATGAGAAATTGAATAATCGCCGGATCCGGGAAAAAGGTCGAGCTTGGGTAAACCAGCTTTTTATTGACTGGCAAGATGAATGCGCGATCCCGTTGCCGCTCATCGAATTATTTTTCCGTTAATCCGCACGCGCGACGCTCGATCGCAATCAGAAAAGGGTAAATCGAAAATCAAATGATTAACAGAATAAATGTAAATTGGATCGAGTGCTTGTCCCTGGTTTTACACGCACCATTTTATTTCATTCGGCGCGTTTACCGTCGGATTTAATGCTTTCCATAAAAGTATCATTTTGACGGAAATTGTCACCGAATAATTCTTTAAGAAATTCGCAGCCGTGAATTGTTTTCTTTGTAAGTTTTCCTGTATTAGATCTTCTGCATCGACTACAATTATCCCTCCGCATCGACTACATTTAATCCATTATTATTCAAAACAGTTTTAATATTACGAAATTCGTCTTATCGTAAAATGATTAAATAGAACAATAATATATGTTCAAAATCGCGATCTCTAATTATAATTGGTTCGAGGTACGAAAAACGAAATATCGCTGTTTATGAAAAAATGTGGACTCTTGGCGAGTTTAGTTAGACAAATGGTCGACTGCGAGACGAGTGACAGGTTGCAACAACTATTGTCCCCGTTCGGTGTTCTTTTTTGTATGCGGGTCGTCGTCGCAGCTCTCGCGGAATATCAACGCGGTGTTAATTGTTTCGACGAAAGCCTCTTCCTCTTTCTCTTTCTCCCTCCCTCATCGAAAATCAAGCTGTTTTTATGCGACAATTAAAATTTCATTGTCCGCCGATGGCGCCGAGTTACGGGAGCGTTTTACGACGCTATTGTTCGCCGCTTTTATTTCCTTCCGCGAGGCCACGATCGGGAACGGGGCCGATTCTTTCGTCGTTTTCACGAGCACGCGCGCGTCCCTTCTGGATCGTCGAGTCACGCCGAGGCTGCCTCGCTTAAAAATTAACGTTATGGTCATCGGGAACAGTTCGGAATTCGCTCGAAGCTTGCGCAGGAGGTTATTCGCTTGCGCGATCGCACACAAAATAATTTCCTCGAGACGACGATTAGCGGAATCGAAGCGGGTAAAGTGCACAGACGAGATCTAGTTCCTCCCGAGCAATTCCGCCGACGATTAAAATAGAAACAAAGGCGAGAAAATGCACAGGTCCTCAGAAATTCCCGTTCGATTCGCCGTGCATGTAGTTCGCTCTCGCGTTTAAATCACGCGTGCAGTCGCGCGCGCGGAAGAATTCGCGCGTCACAAAGCCGAAACTTCCACCCCTATTTCCCCCGGTGAAATAGCTGTTTCCTTTGCCTTTCGGCCGAAGGTGCGAGAAAATTGTTTCGCCGATTGTCGACGGTAAATGCGACTTGGCCGGTTGGTTTCCTCTCGCAGAATACTTTCGGAGCCGATGAGCGAACCTGAATCACCTCGGCACGTTGAAACTTCTCGAGTAACTGGCTCTCCGGTAAAATTTCTACCCACTCCTTCGATTCACTACCAAGTTCCACCACCTTGTTCTTTTGTCGCTTGTAAATCGCTGCTTTCCTCGTTCCCAGAATTTAGTCCTCGGACTTTTCGATCTCCGTGTCCCGAAGCCACTTTAACACTTTCATTACAATACAAGTTTCAATACAAGTTTGATTTGAAAATTTGACGAAACTAAGTCCAAAATTAAGTACAGAAGTACTTCGAAATATGCCGATTAATCAATTGAAATATTTTTGGTCAGCATTTCGAGGCAAACGCCGCACTGCCCCGTTTTACGTCGTAACAACCCGTGTCACCGACAAGGTTTTGCGTCAAAGCACGGCCCTGACGTTCGATAATGCCTCTTGAAACCGCCGTTAATTAGAAATTCTGCGACCAAGCCGCGATACCCCCGGATTTTCACGGGGCTGACGCGGTGGTTCTGTCTCCGCGGAATCTCTTTCATGCGCGTCGAGCGGCGCCGCATAATTCGCCATACTTAATTTTATACTTTGCGACGGTGGTGAATTAATTGCGAATGGCATTTTCATGTCGCCGTTTCGAGTCCCTGCTTTCGTGAAGAAACGTAAAGAAAGCGGAGTTGAGAAGCTGAAAAAGTGTGCATTCACTTTTTCGCAATATTGTTGCTCGTAAGAGGTAGTCGATTTGGAATTTTCGTGGAAACGCTTAATTTGTACAATTACAATGTTGAAAAAATTTTCTACCTGAATTCCAACAATCTGGAGTGAAATATACATTTATTCTCTTTTTTAATACGTATAATAATTCCAATGTTTTTACTGTTTTAAATTACACCTTCTCAGGTTTTGTCACAAATGCGTCAAATCCGCTGTCTATCGATTGCGTTGACTACATTTTTCACGGAGAAAATGGAGCGCACAGCATCGATATTTGCTGGCGCGAACATTTTGTTCCATTCAAACCGATCTAAAGCAACCCTAACCCGGACCATTCGCTATCTGCTGATTGAACTCTACTCCACAAAAGTTCGAGGAATCGAGTCTTTTACAATCTTTTTTACAGGCGCGATCATCGTAAAGGTTTAACAGCGTCCATTTTCAACATGTTGAAAGGATTGATTTCATCGACTAAGAAATTCTTCGTGTAGAAGATGAAGCACAGCATCGCCACTATATCATTCGCTTCGATTTCAACGGATTTAAAGGAGTCTACTAAAGTTTGAGGATTGCGCCTTTAATAACTTCTTTTAAAGCACCGATCATCGTAAAAGGATTAATAGATTCTCGAACGCTAACAATTGAATGACCGTTCTTAAAAGGAGGATTTCCAGTTTTCTCATCCCACGATACACATCACGGTGCCCCGTTAAATGGGGAACGCGTAAAAAGAGGGAACGCAGGACGCAATGGCCGATTTGGAGTTCGTCTTATCCGGTGATCGATCGCTCTGGATTAACCCGGGTTTCGGACGTCGAAAATGAAATTGGAAAACGCGGCTGATCCGTTTCTTTAATTCAATGATGTACAGGGTGGAACAAGAATTTATGAACTGTACTCTCGTTTCTTATGGACTGTGAACTCTCTTCATATTTTATTTACAAGATTTCGCACTAGGTGTCGAGCGCCGTAAACTGTTAGATCGATGCACATACCCGGCGGATTATGCTTTCAGCGCAATTTTATCTTGAGAATAAACTTTCACCATGTGTCCGGTTTATAAATGTTTTAGAGTTCCACTCTCCCCGTACTAAACGCGTCTGGAATTTCTCAGTGCGATCTGCATACACTCTGTAGAGCACCGCTTTCCAAACTGGGAGGCGCCAAAAGTTTTTAATAAAAAAATTAATTGCAATACCATAATATCTACGAATAAATAAAACTTAACAGTTTTTAGAACGTGTCTATATTATTATATCTATTCAAAATATAAAAGGGTGGAAACCGCTGCTTTAGGGTACAGATATAGCGAAGCGGTGAAGATCGAGGATAACGATGCACATAGAAACAAAAATCCCGTGCTTAAAAATAGTTCCGTACTTTGAAATAGTTATAATCTCGTGCTTAAAAATAGTTCCGTACTTTGAAATAATAATAATCCCGTGCTTAAAAATAGTCCGTACTTTGAAATAGTAATAATCTCGTGCTTAAAAATAGTTCCGTACTTCGAAATAGTCGCATAAACTGTCCATCTGCAATTTTCTCAAATAATCTAGGCCACAAAAAATCTTTCCCACGTGTTATTCCGTTATGGGACACCCTGTATACGGCGACTCCGTCGAATTAATAAGCATCGCGAATTTAACGGGCCGCGGGGATAATTTATAAAGCGACAGGACCGGACGCGTCTACGCCGAAGGCTTTAGTCGCAGATCGACGATTGCAATCCCCGCGAAGCTGCCGCGGAACGGGCGAAATTTGAATTTGATATACCTTTATGGCGTGCTAACGCGGCCATAACTGCAACCTCATAACGGAAAGAGCACGAAAATAATCGTCGCGTTCGCGTTCATTTCGTAATTGAATCTCGACGGTGTTTATTGTATTTCCTCTTTACTATCGCGTCGCGCTGACATCTTTAGCACCGCTATCTACCCCTATTGTTCATTCAGAACTCGGACGGAATTATACGATACCGTTGGAAAATATTTTATCGCTGCAAGGAGCGAAAACAACAGCGCGACGTGGATTATTCGATTCATACAACGACTTCCGTCGCTTCCGTCGAAAGATTATTGAATGAATGTGCATTGACGACAGTATCGTGAATTGTCGAATAGAACAGCAATTTATCAAGCGCGATAATAGCGTAGAATGCGAATTCGTCGAATGGCGACTACTGGACTGCGGGTTTCGCATTTATGGCTAATAGACAGCGGATTCTATGACTCGGAATCGGTTTTTCTTAGATTCAATCTTTGTCATACAAATGCGTACATATTTTCCACAGTTATCGATAGACTGCGGATTTTATGCATTTGTAACAAAAATGAGTACATGCATTTTAAAAAGATTGACATATTCAAAAGATTTAAAGTCACCAAAAATTATATTTGGCTCCTGTATCTTGCAATCGATGCATCTATTTTTTATTTTGCATAAAGATCCACAGTCTAGTTATCAATTTATTATATTGCTTCTTTATTAACTTTTCTCAATCTTGTAAAATTAACATAAACACTTCGAAAACCAATGTTAATAAATATATAAACATTACATTCTAAATTCAAATACGTAGACTTTTAATCGTTAGATATTGCTGCGAACTGAGCATATTAAATCCAGTTGATTTAAATTTATCGCGCGCCTGTACAACCAATTTAAAGCGGAGTGTACTTTTTGTCTTTACTGTAGTACTATTTTTTTCAACAAAGTTATCACAGTATCAAAGTACAATGTGCTGATGTTTTTAAAAGAAGCGTCGATTCGAGGCGCAGATCGAATGGTTAAAAATGAAGTAGCAAATGCATTTTAATGCGATTACAGGGTGAGAGACAGAGAGAGGGGATGGATAAACAGCGGGGGAGCGCGACAAAATAAACGGCCGCGGATCCGGGCAGGATTTAAAATGGCCACCGGTCGTAACTAAAAGCATCAGGATATCCCATTATCGAAACCCCGAAAGCGTGTTTCGAAGCAAACAAAGAACAGACCGACACCGCAGCACCGGCGATTATCGGTGCATCGAAATGCGCAGATCCACGATACAGAATGACAAACTCTCGGCTTTGTCAGAGGGTTAGCAGTTTAGCAGGCAGCCTCGCGGGGCTTCGCCGACTCCCAGGAACAACAATTTTATTCCCATTAGCCGGGATAATGCCGCGTTCATTCGTACGCGTCCGAGCCTAATGCTTTCGGATGATTATGCCGCGATGCCGATAACGCGATCAACGGCCCCAATCATCGAGGCCCAAGCGTCTCCTAATTAATTATTAGTCGGCCGCTGCCGCGGCCACTGTTCGCTGTTTTGCCAACTCGGGACGTGGTCGCGCAATGATCGTTATCGACACAAGGTCCGGGGACGCGATATTCGCGAATTACGTTAACGGTGACGGAGCCAAATTTCCTGGACATAATTCGTTCTCAAACGCTGCGCTATCGCGAGCCGTCGTTTTTAACGCTTTACCTACCGGAAGCATATTAATAGGATTTTCAATAATTCTGCTGTACCAAAAGAAAGCATAGAAATGTGCTTTTACATTGCAATCTTAAATGATAGGGGAAGAGATTGGGTTGTGAGACGGGTTGGGTTGCGAGACAGTCGTTTTTATCCATCGCGCGATCGCGATAATTCCAATCTGCCTGCTGTCAAATTTTTGTTTTGACGTCAGCTAGTTTTTGTGCTAGCACCGAGATGTATAGACGTGTTGCTTATATTAGATACGGACATCGCGTGTAAACACATCGTGTAAAACTTTTACTCATTTTTTTAAAAACATTATTTTGTTGAGCGAATCGATTGAAAAAGGTGAGTGAAATGCATTTTCATTTAGCGGTTTCCTTACATTTTACGATGCGATATTGAGTTTTGCGCATATACGAGAAAAACATTGTTTTTTCTGTGACATTCGAAATGGCATCATGGTTGGGTTATGAGACACCATAGTGTTGGGTTGTGAGACACTAGTTTTTTTTACTAGAAACGAACCAGAACTGTCAAATATCGTTGTTTGCGTTAGAATTAAGCGTTTATTTGTCATTTAACGTTTGTTTTGGTTTATTTTTGGAATTTATAGTCATTGTAGGGACCACTCGAGGAAACTCGAAGTTTTCGAAATTACCTAAGCGTAAAAAAACAGCTGAACACGATTTATGGTGTGTGTGACTAGACAAAGCTATTTTTGAGAGAAAAAATAAACCACCATCCGAAGAGGATGTAGACTTTTGCATCATTTGTTTAAGGTTTTTGCCGAAAAAATAGACCGCTGTCAATTCTATCGAATGCAACACATGCCAGCGCCCTGTTCGCAGACGTTCGTTTTTCACATGCAAACATTGCGACAGCGACTTGGATGACGAAGAGGAAGATCATTATTGAATCCTTCCATTTATTATATTTTTTTTTTACTTTTCTTCGCCATTCTTTGCTTTTTTTCAATTTTTTGCTATTCTTTTCAACTCCTTTGGTCACTTAATGTCATTGAAATAAATAAAAATTCATTTTTGCATAAAGTTACATGGGTTTTACTTTATATTTTACCACTTTTAGTTGATTTTTCCGAGTGTCTCGCAACCCAGCCACTTTTTTCAGGAAGCCAAAAAACATGTCCTCGGAAAATTGACCATAAAATTTTACTTGTTCGTCAAATCAGGAAACTTTTTACATGTAAAAGTTGTGTATTTCCTTCACCTTTCCAACGGTATATAAAGCTCTTTGATATCTTCATCGAGCAAAAAGTTACAGACCAAAAGCAAAACCCGTCTCATAACCCAAGCTCTTCCCCTACTATTAGATGACGTTATCGAGGATGAGTTGTTAGTTCACAATGAAAATTGCTGTTGCCGTATACCATAGATTTTTCAAAATTATGCAATAATCGCCGGTCGGTATGTGTTAATATTGGCTTGGTGCTTGATGAAAAATCTCGCTGAATCAATTGCAAGAAGGAACTTCTTATTTTAATGATTTCAATAATCTAGAAATTCATATTTTAAAATTCTTTCAATTTTCTTTTGTCGTAATTGCATAAAATCAGCAGTTTACTTATTATATACAATTTTTTGAGGTACAAAGTCGACGAAGTCCTATCTCCAGTTATTATTCGATGCTTGATCAAAATCTCTCTGAATCAATTTCAAGAATCACGAACCTAGTGGAAACTCATATTTCAAAATTTCAGAAGCAAGGCTTTGAAGATCCAAATAATCAATGTATGACTTGAAAGTTTTAGTTGTAGGAGATTAAAAGATTACGAAGTTCTAAAGAAGCTTTGAAACTTCACGTTCACTGTCCAGTTAGGCAAAAATGCACAAATCTAATGAATAATTACTGTATCTCCCAACTCCGGGAGACCCTCAAAGTGTTAATGCCGCGTTAACCGCACTGTTTAGCTTTCCAATACCGTAAATAATGCGAGTTAGCCGATGCTGTTGAACGGCGGAACTTTTAAATCGCAGCGCAGCAACGGAAGTGGAAGTTGAAAAACGCGAATCGCCATCGTCCTCGCTCAACCCATTTTTTACACAATTTCGAACTGTGTATTTTCTTAACGCTAAACCTACCGAGCTGTAAAAGCAGTTAGTGCATGTTGCTTAATAAAAATAACAACACCGCTAAGTATATTTATTTAGTAATCTACTACGAAAGCATCTTTATAATTTCAATAATTGTGAAATAGAAAATCTGACATATAAACGATCCTAATAGCCGAGCGATATTTCGGAAACGGGCGAAGAGAAAAATGAATAAAAAATAAATAAAACTGATACACTGTTGTGCATATATTCGAATAGGTCAGACAATAAAAAATTTTCATCTTACGCAAGATTTGAGAAATCGTGTTTTGGCCAAAATTCCGGGGCAAATACACTACTGCGCGATGGCGGTAGGTTTGGTGTTAATTAACTGTAGTTCCTGCGGAAACGAGTGCCACGCGTCCGCGCATTTTTCGCATGAAAGGCGAGCGGTCGGGTAACTTTGTAAACAGAATTCTTGCGACGAAGCTTGACGACGGCGGTGGCTGCTTGTTAAATGCTTGACGGAACACTCGTGAAAGGAGCACAATTGCTTCAAATTGCTATCCACTCGTTTTGCCCGAGCTTTTTCCTGCCGTGCTCCTCTAAAGAGGCGGAGGGAACGTTGTTCAATTTCTATTACGAACTCTTTTTCGAGAATATTCGGGACCGATAGTCGTCCACTTTCGACTCGAAACTCGTTACTATGAAAAGCTTTTGTGGGAACCCGGGTTTTAGAGCATCGCCGACCACGTTCGGACCAAACTCTATGTTTTCAGAAAAGCGCTCACAAAAATAGATCGAATAACGTTTTTTCTGCGCGGACGGTTTCGTTTGGGGCAAATGACGTTGAAAATTGTTTGAGTCTCGGACAAACTTGGTTAAACCAGGTACTATTCGCAAGAGCCAGCATTGACTAGACATATTTCCCATGCAATCGGTGAGTTTGGCTTTCGAGCACAGCAACGTTTGATCGCGCTTTTCCATTCAAACGTCTATTACTTCAAACGAAACCTAAAAAAAATGCCTACCTTCATTGTATCATACAAAAATCAAAGTAAACATTGAATTTTTAAATTAAACGGGCAAGTACATGTATAGGTAAAAGCTGTTCGGAATGTTGGCCTTGACAACACACGTGAAGCTGAAGGTCACCGAAGCTTGATTCCAATTTGTCAACATTTACCAAAACAAGTTTGACCTGTCTGCCAGTTCCAGTGTCGAGTAACACCGTATTTGGCATAGCTCGTGCAATTCCAAACACTCTTGGGTCCCTTTGGTCGAATTTTTGGAACGGTCGATTCGAATCGCGGCCCTCCCATCGCCCGCATATTGTTGGTGGACCCGAATAGTTAAGTTCGAGCGGGAGCAGTTCGGAACTAAGGATTTCTATCAGGAAAATCGGTTAAACTTCGCCGACGAGGGCCAAAGTTGCAGGAGAGAGCGTGCAGAACGATTTTGAAACGGGAGCTGTTCGCCGCCGCTCGAAGAAAAGAGCCTGCGGATAGCAATGGCGCCGAGAGAGAAAGAGAGAGAGAGAGAGAGAGAGAGAGAAAGTTGCGGATCGCGAATTTTCAATCTGCGGTGCGAATTAGTCGGGTCCCGAAGTTTGCCGAGCGGTTGGCAGCGTTGTCGCTTTGCCACCGGCCTGTAAACTATGCAACGTGATTAGCGTAAACTTCGGCGACTGTGATTGTTCTCTCAGCGCCTTCGGGCCGGACACCCCTGGCCGCTTGCCCTTACCCTAACAGGACTTTGGTCATTAATTAGCGTACTTCTGACTGATGGCCCGATGCACCGCACCGCGGGAGAAACCGTCTCTCGATTTTCCCTCGCCTTCACCCGCGGATCAAACAGAATCCGACGCGTTATCGATCCCGCCAGCCGCGCACGCCATTCGGAATTCGATAAAAAAAAAACTTTCGATCCTGCAGGACTGTTCCGTTGACACGGAAACTGTGAACTCTGCCAAATAGATCGTAACCGAGCGGAATTTCAACGACTTTCAACCCCTGCGCCGCACCGGTTGCTCTGCCCGGAATTATTGGGTTACCTGTACCTACAGGTAGACACCGGGGAAAAAACTTGATAATCTATTATTCGGCTGGAACTCGCAGGTATCGTTGAACAGATGGAAATGTTATTTGCGTTGTATCTGGGTACACCGCGTCGCAGGTAACAACAGATTATTATTCCCTACACAGTGAAGCCCGTGCAACCAAACTAAATTTCACAAAGTGCAAACCTATTTGCATATTAATGCTACGCATATAATCCCAGATAAACCTTCTGTGTCCACAACAGTACACCTGCTTCTAACACCTGCGAACTCGGAACTACGGTGGTCCGTGAAGACCGTGGAAAAGTTTCCGGCTTGTTTCACTGCCCGTACATTGTTTAAAAAATGTGCCGGTTCTCTGCGAAGCGATGATCTTCTCCGGCTCCGTGAGTGGCGAGTTGCTGATTTACGATTGAAAAAATTGCAGAGCCATAGACTTCAAAACCATTATGGAACAATCGTCAGTTGATTAACACTTTGCAGTCGGAGATACTTTAACTCGAATATTAAACATTTCTTCCGAGCTAGAATAATAAATAGAATAATTTAATTCTATATTAAGTTTTTTCTTTGTACGAATATAAAATTCATTTAACAACTTATACCGTGCTTACCAACTAAATAATATTTTGAATAATGGTACTTATAGTAATCTTTGGATTAAGACCTAAGGATTAAGATATCAGCGAGACTGCGGATGTTCATGCAATTTTCAATTCTTGTAGACGAATTTTAAGAAACTCGAATGAAACAAAATCGTATATTCCGTGGTAGTAGCCTTTCTGTCGTATTTTATATCCCAGCATCTTTTCGAAATCTTGAAAAGCCACGATTCCATAAAGATCCGCAGTCTAGCGATGAGTCTAGCGAAATTCGAGCGACCCTCGAAATTTTCGAAATTTCTGTTTCACTATTGCAGCACTGTTTTCCAATAGCCGGGAGCTTTGCACCTAATAAACAAAACACCTGGACACTCGAGCAACTGTGAGAGGGATTCAAGAATCCAATCGAACGGTCACCGTCGACAAGCACGCGCGAGCTCTCGGACAGAAATGAAATACGATCGACTTCGCGCTCAAAATATCGAACGCTCGAAATCGAGCAGGAACCAGCTCGAAAACAAATAATCCGTCGAATTGCGAGAGTGGGAGAGGAGCAAGAGGGTGAATTTATCGTGCCACTTGACCAAAATCGAACCTCGTTAGACTGGACTGGTCTGATCGAGAACAGTAAATCGATCCACGATCCACGGTTATTCCGTAACGTCCGAGTCCTGAACACCGGGCAAATAGTCGAATGAATCTCCGAGTTCTTAATCGAGTCTTATTGGATAGGTTTTAATTCGCTTCTTAGCGAAAGTCGACAGGATTTCATTTCGTTCCGAGGACGTTTCGAGGGATCGAGCAACCTTCTCGCGATCGCTCGGCGAATTAAACGCGACAAAGCCGAGTATTCCAGATTTAAAAAACACCAGAAATTGTAACGTTTCAACCGGCAGAGTCGGCGAAATTTTATTGCTCGTTATTAGAGACGCGCGACAATTCGAAAACGTTGTCAAACTTCTCGACAATTTTGAAATTGAAAATATTCGAGGTTCTCGAAATTATCGTTATACGACTCGATTTAAGATCAATCGTGGTACAGTAATGTCCACATTACTGTCCAACAGCCGTATGTTTGGTTGACAGTCATCTGGATCCTGGATCGTGATTTTGTTACTTCAAAGGCGATTCCGAACATAAA
>CM052198.1:9794053-9817758 GCA_028455805.1 Lasioglossum figueresi | reverse complement strand
GTCGTTCCTTGCGACCGAAACTTGAATCGTCGATTTAACCACTAAATACAATTGGAATTATATCGTGTTTGGTCTTATATTGATCAGAAAAATGCCAGAAATACGATTGCGAAATTTCATTAAAAAAATAATGAAAATTAAGAAAGTTGAAAATTTCGATTGATAGAGTCAACGGGTGGTGTTTACACCTATATACCCGAGCCGAGATCAATCATCGCCGCCTTCGGCGCGGCGCGGCGTCGGCCGCCAGTGGAGTGAGAAGGCACTGGACATCGAACCTAGTATAAACAAAGGACAGTAATGCGGATTTCACTGTACAGTAGAATCCGCATTACTGTCCAACATCCGTATTTATGGTGGACAGTAAGATTGGTGTGTACATGTATGATCGTATTTTTGTTACTTCAAAGGCGATAAAATGACATTCAAAAGAGAAGCCGAACATAGAGAAGGAAGAATGAAATTCAAAGGAGAAGCCGAAGTCTCCGAAGTCTCTTTCTTTCCAACACGCTGTCGTTCCTTGCGACCGAAACTTGAATCGTCGATTTAACCACTAAATACCATTGGAATTATATCGTGTTTGGTCTTATATTAATCAGAAAAATGCCAGAAATACGATAGTGAAATTTCATTAAAAAAATAATGAAAATTAAGAAAGTTGAAAATTTCGATTGATTAGAGTCAATGGGTGGTGTTTACACCGATATACCCGAGCCGAGATCAATCATCGCCGCCTTCGGCGCGGCGCGGCGTCGGCCGCCAGTGGAGTGAGAAGGCACTGGACATCGAACCTAGTATAAACAAAGGACAGTAATGCGGACTTCACTGTACGAGACTTCCGATATTTCAGGCGTTTCCGAAAACCACATTATAAAATTTATTCATTGAACCTTTCATCGTCATTTGATTTGAATCATTGATTTTTTTTATCCCGATACTTTCGAGAATTCCGATTATTTCAAGAATCTCGGGACATTTTCGGGAATCTCGACATAATTAAGAATCCCTAAATTTCCGAGAACCGGAAAAGGTACTAATCTTTGTAAACGATAGAGTTTTTTGTAGCGGTAGCAAAAACGACGATGATCATGGTGCTTAGAGTTATCTGTATGGATCGCGTGGATCGGTAACGATGGCGTCGTAGTGATATTTTGAGGATTCTCAGTTTAATGGCCGCGCGTCGGCATTGTTCACCGCATCTAGCTCGATCAACGCGATCCGAATGGCTCGCTGGCAATCCGGTTGGAAAACGTGCCGCGACTTTCGATCCGATATTATCCGATTAGGTATAAGCCATCGCTGGGCGCGGTGTAGTGTATCATGCGACGACGATCAGCTTCTATTAAAGTTATTCACGCTCGGCGAAGGCGAAACGAAGAAAACAAGACTGAAGAAGTCTCGCCAGTCTGACCGTAACCGGCGACAGAAAGTAAAAACCTATCAGCTTTACTCACTGCCAAAGCCAAATCCTGTTAGCGCGTACACATCCGGGAAGAACGCTGAATCGTGGCCATGCCTTACCTGCAACAAAAAGAACATTTTTATTATTAGAACAGTATCAATCGTACAAGACTTTCTTCCCCCGCATTTCCATTGATTTGTTCTCTTGAAAATCGACGTTAAAGTTCACGTAACACATCAACTTACTTGACTAAGAATTTCATTTATTTATTCATTTATTCATTTATTCAAATTTGGATGCCGACGATTTTTTGTTATAGTAATCAATTTGGTACTTGCCAAGTTTTTCTAATGTAGCGAACATGTAAATCAAATCTGACCAAAATATCCTATATTTTCTAAATTTTAATTATTATCCTTATATTTTCGAATTTTTAAAATTCAAGTGGGTAGTAATCGTTTTCCAAATTGGCTTCTAAAGCTGTTCACGATCACCCCACAATTTTTCTCCCACGTATTTAATTTTGTATCTGAATATTATCGTACAATAGCTGCATCTAATCAAAATAAAACAGTAAAATCAAGCTGATAGCTCGCATTCTTTGATCACCATTTTGTCGAAGATAAGTAACTGTCCGGTGATTTATGAACGGGAGTGTATGCAAAATATACAAAACGACAATATGAAAATAGCGAAGTCGCGATTAATCGTTGTTTAATCGCAGGGCGATTTACACGAAGCGGTCGCAGACGATCTTTTTCCGCTCGATTGGCAAAAAGTTGTGACAGGGACACGCAGGACGAAACGGCACGCGAGCTCGCGAAACGCGGGGCGTAGAAGAAGAAGGAGGCGGGATATGGGGAAGCTTTTAGTCGCGGCCGCGAATGTTGCACGCATTGAAACGAATAACTTTCGCGACACGACGCCATCATCCGCAGATGATGTATAACTCACCGAGAGTACGGAATATTGCGGACTTTTCTCACGCAGTCGCGCGGCAAAACGGGAGAAACGAGCCGGAGCCGTAGTTTACCGAGCCGAACCCATATTCGATATTTCTGCCGATTCGTTCGCCGACAATGGCGCCTCCGGATCTCTAGATTCGGAGATGATGAGACCTGCAATCGACGTAGACGATGTTCGACCCCTTTGAACGATCCGTATCTCTGCGATCTTTGCCTTTGTTAACCTTAGCCTGTCGTTTGTACAGTGTAGATGATTTTTATCGAAGAGTATCGCTCTGGTATAGCCGAGTCGGCGGATTTATGAGTCACGCGACTCGTTAAGAGCTTTTCGACACTGAAAAATGAGACGCAACTCATGGCGATTGTAGCACGTAGACCTACAAGTACTAAGAAAATATGAATACGAAGAAAATATAGTTTGCGTAAGTTCGTTTCAACAATTATATCGCAAGGCCAGCAATATTCTTCGTCGCTCAGTGTCCTCGAGATAGATGTTTGCAATCTTAAGCAGTGATAGCCTCGCGTGACGTGAGTTACCAATCGTGGCAGAGCGTTAGTCGTAATTACAGCCGATCGATCGTTTGCGACGCGCCGTCCTATCATTACGTACTTATCAATTCTTCCTTTGCGTCCGTTAATTGCGTGTTTTTCTGCACGCGTGCCCTCGAAAACCCGACCGGTTAAACGTAATTGCAAGGTTTCGCGGGCCTTGGGCCGTGGTTTCGAGGGATTCCCTGTCCATTCACGGTGGTTTAGGGCTCGGATAGCAATTTGAGACGTTCCTGGACTGTCGCTGATACGTCCGGCAGAAAAAATCACTGGGATATTCTCAAACTTATTTCATCGTATAAACATTAAAAATGAAATTAATCGCGAAACCTTCAACGATGGCCATGTCTATGCGAGAAACGCTAGAAAAAACTTCGTTCGAACGTAATCCGATTACGCAAGCGCATTGATTGTAATAGTCGACACTTCAAGCATTGCTTGAAACAAAATTTGTCTTACAAACATTTTAGGAATTATTCATTTTAACCCCTTGCCGTATTTTGACTAGCCAGACTCGCGATGAAGGTTATAAACAAAGTCTAACAAATATAAATGTTACGCGTTTCATTGTAGATGAAATAAAATGTGATTCGTTTGTGATCAATATTTAAGCGTTCAAATAAATGTAGCCATACAAAAAATATACATTTTCTTTTCTCTTGCACGTCATTTTTGTGCATCAAAACGTTCTAATCACTGTAACTGTAAAGAAAAAGGTACGGCAAGGGGTTAAGGATTATTTGGTACTTTGTCCGAATTCGACACAAAATATCGGGCACTCCATTTAAAAAACTGCAAGGTAACAAAAAATAGATTACAGCACCGTATGACCCCCTGAAAACCACTCCGCAGTCGTTTGAAAGAGTACTTCGCGCAACAAATAACTTATGAGTTATTTGAAGTCGTCATGTTACGAGACTCGCCCTGTGTACTAGCCGTAGCACGAACAAGACTGTATCCTCCGCCTAGCGCATGAATAATTGTTACGACAGGCGCTTAGTTTCTCCGGTCAGGTGCTTTTAAGGGCAGCACGAACTCGGCCCGATGTTCCGGCCGCAAGGAAGTTTTCTCTCGGGCACTTTTCAGCTAAACGGATTATGAGAGGCCATCGACGAGACCGTCGATTCGCCAAAGTTCGCAGGAGAGTAGTACCTGGTCGCGCACGGCAGAATCTCGTTTAACAAACTGGCTCCGAATTCGCAGCTTGGCCGACAAACGGCGGGATTTATCGCGTATCACGAAGTTAGTTTACATGCGGCGGTCGCGGAAGAAACTTGCACGTGTCGCGGGGCCGACAGTGCCGGAGCACGCCGTGCCGTTGACACGTGCGTTGAATTAGAGTGCCACGTGTCCGGGCCGTTTCATATGCGAGCCGCGACTATACGTTTCCTTCGACTATAACCCGCGTGTTAGCAGCTTTCTGGAGAAGTCAGTCCGCGGGACCGTAAACGAGAAGCGTGTCCCGCGCTCGAGAGGGATTCGCGAAAAGAAAACTGGCCGTCAGACCCGATGAAAACTGCGACCGTAAAACGATCGTACCCCCCCCAAAACTCGAATTGCAGGAATAAACCTCCGGCTCGATCGTAAACTTGGCAGCCATCGCTAAGTTTCGCGGCGATCCTCGACGTCGCGGAACTCGGGAAACGATGACTGAAATTTCCCCGAACGAAACGTTTTATATTCCGCTTCAGCGGCTTCGGAAAAATAGATTTCCTAATTTCTATTCTTTTTACGGCTTCGGTCTATCGCGTACAGTTCATCGATTTTCCAAATTGACGAATCCTGTCTGTGAATTATATGGCGACTGTCGCACGATTTACGGCGGCACTCGGAACTTCAAACGCGTTTTTCTTGAGAGCCTGTCTTCGGCTGCGCTGAAACTGGCTCGATGTTCGCAAGAACATTCTTTAACCATTTGTACTCGGAGCTATTTCAACTCGAAAATTATAAACATTTCTTCCAACCTAAAATAATTCCATTTTATATGATTTTTTTCATTTTATGGGTATGAAATTGATATAATATCTCATACAATACCCAAATGTTTAGCAATTGATTCGACAACACCGGTTGTCGCACGAAATCCGAATTTTTTCCGTATCATTTTATTTCTGTCGACCATACTGTCCGATTGTATGACAAAACATGAGCAGGCGCCGTTTTGTAAAGCACCACGATTGAAACGTTATAATTTCGGATAGCCATTTTCGCGTTTAATAAATTGCCTCGTATACCAGAAAGATCGACGAAGGCTGCACGGGTTGAAATTGACATGTTCGTTGCGCTTGTTTCGAAAAACTGTTAAAGGTCGCGCGGACGCTGTTGAATTCCGATGATTTTCCATTAATCCTCGGGATACGAGGTTGAAGAACGACGCGGAACCCGGTTTATCCGTTCGAGCGTTTCAACGGTACCCTCGCGCGGTTACATCTCCGGTACTTAAAATTTACGTTTAATTACATCCCTCTGTCTCGCTCTACCTTCTCCATTCGAATGGAACAGATAATGAAAAATATATAATTACCGGGAAGATATATTTATTGTGCTCTTTAGGGCCGGTTTTACAACTAGAAAAGTTTACACGCAAACTCGAGTTTATGGATAATTTCCTGGGCCACCGTACTTCAAAGTGGAAGTTAACTACTTCGAACTCGTGGTAAATTACACGCCGGACATTAAGTGCCAAAGAACGTTTGCCACAGTTTTATCGCCGCTCTATATTTCCTGGCCGCTTATCTCGCTGGATATTAATTTTTCCAGGACTCCGGCGCAATCCTTTCCGGCCACGCGCGCAAGCAATTCGACGTGTCCGAAGAAAACGGAAGTCCGAGCGCGGTGTTCGACAAACGAATCAATAAAAACGAACGGGCCGACGCGTGAATTATCTTGCAAATTGTCTATTAACCGCGGGATAACTGGATTTACGGGGAAATCCCCCTAAATTGTCCGCCGCAGTTTAAATTGAGTCGCGCGCGAGCGCACGACAGCGGTGAAATAACGATATGTAAATGACCGCGGAAACATTATAATCTTGCCATTATTTTCCAGTTTTATATCCCGACCGACCGAGCCGGCATTATGTGTAAATAATTCGTTTCGTCGAGGCCCCCATCGCCAACGGGGTTTGCAGCCTCATGGAAACTGACGTGAATTGATTAAACCAGAGCCGAACGCGTGCTCTCCGCGAAATCATAATGAAACATCTCTATGTATATTATTACATTTATGCGTTACGAACGAAATTAATTCAGTTTAGATTTCCAACGGAATAGTATAGAGCGATTCTATGCATTTACGCGTGCACGAATGCGGGATAATACGCCGGAAATTATAATCGATGTTTAGCTAACTTCGAACACATCAACCCGCTATTTATAATCTGCTTTCGACAAACTGTTAGCGGAATCCCGTTTAACGCGTATTTATTGATTTTGCGGTACTGGGGTTAATACCTCGAAACACGGACTCCTTGTACAGGGTGTCTCTTTTTCAAGCGAAGATAGAAAAAAAATGAAAGAGGAAGAAATCATATTTCATAATGCATACGTCCTAACTTCCTACGACCTTATTTTTCATGTGGATGCACCGATGCAGCCGCCAGGTGCAATTGCACTTTATTCTTTAACGCGAGCCAATTTTTTTGTTGAACCTATCGATCCCTTTAATTAATTCCTACAAGTCGTATCGAGATTTTGGATGCTTCTTGTAGCAACACGTTCGTGCATGGTTGGAAGTAAATACAAAAGAAATTTGCATCGATAGAAACAACAAACGAACCGCTTATACAAAGAGAAAACTGTAAAAAAAGATACATTTCGCAATGAAACGGCGTACACGATTGCCCTTGTGGAAATTTCAGTGGCTAACTAGACAGCGCGTGTTTATACATATTCATGCTATCGGAGTTCATTTACAAAACAGAAAATTTCGCAAAAATTCCATTGTGGTATATTTTATTAAATTGAATATAAATGAAACGCTTCATGAATTTTGATGATACCTCTATTTTCCATAAATGCATAAAGATCTACATTAAACTAGGTATTACAAAGAGTAAAGATCGAGTCTTCGCGAAAATTTCCATTTTTGTAGGCTGTTTCGCGGAAACCGATGGGGTGGAAAAATTTGTTTCACCGCAGAGATGGAGCAGCGACAGCCATCGTTGAACATTCATTTTTTGATTGAGACGATACAAAGGCGAGAGACAATTCCGCGGACAAACCGAAACGAAGACCCGAAGAGGAAAGTCTGCAGAACCATTAGAACTGGTAGCGGATCGAGGCGGTTCGACTTGTCGCGATTCCGATCGTTCTCGGATAACAGAGGACTTCGTCGGTGGCGATAATGCGATGATGCATGGTCGAGCCCAACCTACGCGCCTAACACCTAAAATATGGCGTAGGTAAGGCGCGAGTCCGGTCCAACCCACATCCGTGCGGCGAACTTGCGGAAGTCGGTGCTTCCAACTGCAACTGGCGGCAGGAAAGAAGCCTAGACTCTGTTCAGGAAGAACAGATGGAGAAGAACAAGGAGGATGAGGTAGGGTTAAGGGAGAGAAGGAAGGGAAGGGTTTGCGCTCGCGCTCGAGCGAGCGAGCGAGCGACGAAGAGGAAGAAGAAGAGGAAGGCGGAGATGGAGTCGTGTGGGTACCCGGATCCGATGGCGCATGCGGTTCGTGGAACCGATCGAGAACCGGTTTTAGGACGTGTTTCGCGCCGTATATGCAGCCGGGATCGTCGATAATGGACGGAAGAGCTGTCCGAGCGACGGTGCCTCTCGTCTCTTTTTTTACAACGACGCGTAGAGACTCGTAATAATCCGCAGACGCGGCGAGAATTCGATCCCCCGTGAGCTTCGACTCCCTGTCTCGTCCTGTTCCTCTCCTCTGTCTTATCCTGGTCAGAAGGTGACTCATCCTGCGGACCCATTCCGCGTCTAGCCAACGCGTTGGATCGCGACTGTTACGCCTGACCCATGACGCAACCGCGAATCCGACCCATTACTTCGGTATCCAACTAGACCGAATTTCAACCGCTGCTCACTTCGCTTCGCTCGGCAAGCTGCACCGGCTACAATGGAGTTTCGAATACACAGGCTGCACCATTTTATGTGAACTTCCACTTCCGTCAGGATACTCGACTTATCCGCGAGAACTGCTGCATACAGAACGCCTCATAGGCAAGGTTACACTTTCCACGTAACTGGTTACATGGAGCTTCGCATCGCTCTAACGTACGTAGATTTTTATTCTATTGGGTTGTTCGGAAAGTAATTTCGTTTTTTTACCGACAGAGGATTTAATTGTATTTTTTTGCACCCAACTTCACACTTAAGCCGCATAATCATTATATGTTTTCAGAGCTGATATAGCAAGGCTTGTGTATGAAAAAGTCCAATTGATTCTACGCAGTGGTTTTTGGATGGTGCAATAAGCACCAAGATGGAGAGCAATAAGCAGCATTTTTGTCATATTTTACTTTTTTACTATAGAAAAGGTAAAAATGCTATTCAAGCCAGAAAGAAATTAACCGATGTGTATGGAGAAGATGTGTTGACAGTACGCCAATGCCAGAACTGGTTTGCAAATTTTTTTTGTTTTTTTTTTTAATTCGGAAGTCTACTGTCATCAGCTGGACAAACTGAATGATGCGCTTCAACAGAAAAGGCCAGAATTAATCAACAGAAAAGGTGTAGTGTTCCACCAAGATAATGCGAGACCACATACAAGTTTGGTCACTCGCCAAAAGCTTTTACAGCTTAAATGGGATACACTGCCACACCCACCATATTCTTCAGATCTGGCACCTACGGATTATTATTTGTTCCGGTCACTGCAAAATTTTTTAGACGGTAAACCTCCGCTTCGAACGAGGAGGACAAAAACCACCTCGATCAGTTTTTTACCAGCAAAGACCAAAAATTTTATGAGCGTGGAATCATGCTCCTACCAGAAAGATAGCAAAAGGTATTGGGCCAGAATGGCCAATATATAATCTAATCAAATATTTGTTCGTTATACGAAAATTGTCTTTCATTTTCACAAAAAAAAAACGAAATTACTTTCCGAACAACCCAATATTTATCTATTCTATTCTATTCTATTGATCTCTTTATTCTATCTATGGTGTTTACTTTATAATATTGTTAGACGCGACAGACAAAGAAATCGCAAAAAACTTGCACACAATCGACATGTTTTTGAACGTTCTGATGAGTTTACGACGGTTCTACGTTCCGAAAAAATATTTATCCATTGCGTGCACTAGAACGAAACGGGAAATAAACAAATCGTGGCTGCGATAGGTATCAGGACGAAGACCGCGATTCCGCCAGAATTTCTGTATCAGTTTCTGTTAATTTCATCCTATAATTCACCATTTTAAGTGAACTTCCGCTTCCGTCAGGATACTCAACTTATCCGCGAGAACTGCTGCATACAGAGTACAGAGCGCCTCGTAAGCAAGGTTACACTTTCCACGTAACTGGTTCCATGGAGCTTCGCATCGCTCTGACGTACGTAGATTTTTATTCTATTTATCTATTCTATTCTATCTATGGTATTTACTTTATAATATTGTTAGACGAGACAGACAAAGAAATCGGAAAAACGCGCACAAACAATCGACATGTTTTTAAACGTTCCGGATGGGTTTATGACGGTTCTACGTTCCGAAAAAATATTTATCTATTGCGTGCACTAGAACGAAACGGGAAATAATCAAATCGTGGCTGCGATAGGTATCAGGACGAAGTCCGCGATTCCGCCAGAATTTCTGTATAAGTTTCTGTTAATTTCATCCTATAATTTCACCATTTTAAGTGAACTTCCGTTTCCATCAGGATACTCAACTTATCCGCGAGAACTGCTGCATACAGTGTACAGAGCGCCTCGTAGGCAAGGTTACACTTTTCACGTAACTGGTTACATGGAGCTTCGCATCGCTCTAACGTGCGTAGATTTTTATTCTATTTATCTATTCTATTCTATCTATGGTATTTACTTTATAATAGTGTTAGACGCGACAGACAAAGAAATCGCAAAAAACGCGCACACAATCGACATGTTTTTGAACGTTCCGGATGGGTTTACGACGGTTCTACGTTTTGAAAAAATATTTATCTATTGCGTGCACTAGAACGAAACGGGAAATAAACAAATCGTGGCTGCGATAGGTGTCAGGACGAAGTCCTCGATTCCGCCAGAATTTCTGTATAAGTTTCTGTTAATTTCATCCTATAATTTAACCATTTTAAGTGAACTTTGTTGGAATTTATGTAAGGAACAAAAATAATCTACTATTACTAGTATTATAGTAGGTTATACTATTGCTTTACTTTCGAGAACGCTCGAAAGATACATTGTATCTGTGCGGTCCACATCAAGGGATCCTCAAGCTTCAAATGTTTCTGAGATCGTCATTCGTTTTTCAGAACGATTCTCATTCGCGTCCTAGTCCTCGCAGAGTAAAAACGTGCCTCTCTACGTGAATTTAAATACGTAGATTCAAATAAAATTCAATGTATAGTTTATAAAGTGTTCATAGTTTCTTTTCATACCCATATTCCAATAAACTTCCACTTCCGTCAGGATACTCAACTTACCCGCGAGAACTGCTGCATACAGAACGCCTGATAGGCAAGGTTACACTTTCCACGTAACTGGTTACATGGAGCTTCGCATCGCTCTAACTTACGTAGATTTTTATCCAATGAAGTAATTGGTTTAACCAATTAACTGCGTTCGACGCGTATACACGTAAATCCAGAACTCTATTGCGGTGCAATAACAATAACCTTTTCAAGAATGAATTGTTAATTTCTTATCAAATGAAAATGTAATCCTTCCTCGTTTTTCGTAAAATTTATAATAGGACCATTTGCTCTGCGTTCGACGTGTATACGTGTCATTGCTTGATTTTAATTCCGCACTCGGTCGGGGATTTTTATAACTAAATTCCGCAGTTAAGAGGTTAAAGGGGTAGACTCGTTTCCCTTGCAATCCTGGAAACGAGTCTACCCCCTTAATGCGAAATAAATATTTGCTGGTGCGATCGACAGCTTTGTTTATGGTTGACACACTTTCCAAGTTTTGAGAATGTAAATATTGGGTTGGCAACTAAGTCATTGCGTATTTTGTCAATAGGTGGTCTTTGCACATTCTTTTATTTTGTCAACGTGTTCAAAGCATCTAACTAATATTGTTTTCTTATTGTTTGTACTTCCACCTTTAATTTAATTAGAAAATTGTATCGATTAGTTATTTAGTTTCAAGACGTGCATTTCATATATATTTTATTGTATTATTTCCGAAAAGGCAAGAACGCATCGCAAGCACACAAAACGTTATGTGCCGTATATGGGAATGATGCCTTGAAAGAATAGAAAGGCAGTTTCAAAATTGATTTGCCAAATAAAAGAAAAAGAAAAAAACCAAACGATTAATTAAAACGTGTACGTTCAACAACTCACCAAACTGAGCGATGCAGTTCAAGAATCGGCTAGAATTGAAAATCATAAGGGTGTTGTTTTCCTGCATGATAATGCAAAGCCCCACACATCTTTGGTCACGCACCAAAAATAATTGGAACTGGGTTGGGATGTGTTGTCGCATCCACCATATAGCCCTGACCTTGCGCCTTCACATTACCATTTATTTTGTTCCATGCAGACCTACTTAAATAGTAAATAGTAAAAAATAGTAAACTTTAGTAACTTTAAATAGTAACTTTAAATAGTAAAAATTTTAATGACGCTGATGATGTAAAATCACATTGAATTCAGTTTTGCTGGCAAAAACCAGAAGTTTTATGAACATGGAATTATGACACTGCCTGAAAGATGGCAAAAGGCCATCGACGAAAACGTACAATACCTAATCGAATAAAGTTATATATTTAAGCAAAAATTTGGAATTTTCCTTCTTATTTAAAATACGCGATCACTCGGTTGCCAACCCAATACTATATGCGAGTAATTAAAAGTTGAATTGACCTTAATGACCTAGAAACACCGATACAGTTAGGTCAGTGAATACGTCAAACTATGTCCACGTTAAAAGCGGTGGCGTGGGCCTGTACGATTTTTAGGAGTTTTCGGTAATTTTACCCAAGATAGCGTTCACAATTTCGAGGATGACGTGATGACGTTTGCAACAATTCATTCCCCACCAAGGAATTTAACGCGAGGTGCAGGGAACATCGAAGAAGCTTGCTTGGACGCACGCGTCTGGACCGAGCCAGGTTCAACGCTCTTTCCATCTGCTTTCGTTTATCGACGGGAAACGCTCCGAGAGTAGATTGTTTGGAGACCCGGTCTCTACGCCGAGGGATACATGGGGATCTTAATGGGACGCCTGTGCCCGTCGTGGCTTGTTACCAGCGATTTCGCTCGGATCTTCAGGGTGTGAACTGTTTTGATTTGTTTCTACACAAGCGATCGGCTGTGGTCGCCGTGGACGTAGCTACGTGTGACCACCGAAGACGCTGAGCTGGAGAAGATGCCCCTTGAATGTGTCCGCTTGTCTTACCACGATGGAGACGTGTTGCGGATATACGAGCAGATCGACCGACACGGCTTTGACGGAAAGGAGCTGACTGGACCCTTCGTTTATGATTTGTTTGGTGTGCTTGCTGACGGAGCACGTCGCTGGCACTTTCTTAGCGAGCTAGACGATCGCACGCTTCGTCTGTCTATTTGTTTGATCACCCATTGCATGTTTCATCGTTGTGGCTCAGACGATATTCGCAGTCTTACGTTAATATGTTTTTTAAACTAATACAACGTCGTATACAATCAGCATTATGTACGAAGTAAATTTTGTCCTGTTCTTTAAACATCGATGGACATGTCTGCCAACTTTGGAACGGATACGTTGACTGGTTTTGTTTCGACGAAGCTTTTTAACAAATTATGTCGTTTACTGCGAATCTTTATTCAAAATGAAAATTGTCTGCATTATTTCTTCCCTTGATGATTCGAATAGAGGGGAAATTATACAGGGTGAGTCACCTAACGTTTGCACCTCAAATATCTTTGATGTTTCTAAAGATACGTAAAATATGGTAAGGACAAAGTTGAATGGTACAATGGGGCTGACACGATGCCAAAAAAAATTTTGATTTTATGTCTTTTTTTAGAGATATCAAGGTCACTTTGACTTTTTTAAATAGAACCACCCTTTTTTAAACACCTACAACGATAGTCCCTTTCATTAGGAATTCGGTGACTATAATTATTCCAAGGTCATTCAAGGTCAAGGATAGAAAAAACGTATAAAACTAAAATATGGAAGCAGAATACCTGTATTTTATAAATGTTCGAAACGATGGCCGTCTACGTCGATACATTGTTGCAAACGAGCTCCGAAGGAATGTTGAACTCTGATAAGTACATCCGAGGTGATATTCGTACATGTTGCGACGATACGCTGACGCGTATCTTCAACCGTTGTTGGAGCATCCTTGTACACGGTCTCTTTTAGCAGACCCCATACAAAGAAATCCACTGGATTTAAATCAGGCGAACGTGCTGGCCATGAAACAGTTCCGCCTCGTCCAATCCATCGGTTTGGAAATCGAGAATCCAACGTTTCTCTTGCTACTCGTGCATAACGAGCAGGACAACCGTCATGTTGGTACCACATATCATAGCGATTTTGTAAAGGGACATCTTCTAACAAAATTGGCAGATCTTCTTGCAAAAATTGAGCGTATTTCTGTCCCGTCGTCGTTTCGTCAACGAAATATGGGCCAATTACTTTGTCGTTCAAAATACCACACCACACGTTTACGCTCCATTGTCTTTGACGATCAATTTCTCTCATCCAGTGCGGATTATCCACAGACCAATAATGGGCGTTCCGTAGATTAATTGAGCCACGATCAGCGAATGTTGCATCGTCCGTAAACAAGACATTAGAAAAAAATAAATAATTTTGCAGCAATCCCCATCGACAAAAGTTAATTCTATTTTGAAAATCGTTCCCGTGCAATTCTTGATGGAGCGATATGTGGAACGGATGAAATTTATGTCGGGCCAGAATTCGTATTACGCTACTTTGACTTATGCCTGCTTCCCGGGCAATTTTTCTCGTACTCGCCCGAGGATTGACAGCTATAGCTGCTAAAATATTAATTTCATTATCTTCGTTAGTCGTGGGATTCTTCCGTTTGTGCTGTCCTGCATGTACACTTCCAGTACTTCGGAACAACATGTACGTATTAATGAAAGTCTGTCTAGAAGGAGTGTTTCGTTCGGGGTACCTATCTTCGTAAAGTAATCGGGCCTGCACTGCATTTTGTCTACATTCACGGTAAATCGTGATCGTATCAAACTTTTCAGTCATCGAATAAGACATAGCGGAATCGCGTTTGGAAACATACCGATGGTAAACAAGAATGCTGAATAACAATAACATTGAAGGACCTTGGTATGTTTACTTTAACTACGATCATAGTATGTTTACTTTAACTACGACCATAGTATGTTTACTATTTACTACAAGTCTCAACCGTGATAAACGTATTCTACTTTCATATTCCAAATCTTATACGTTTTCTCTGTCTGTGACCTTGAATGACCTTGGAATAATTATAGTTACCGAATTCCTAATGAAAGGGACTATCGTTGTAGGTGTTTAAAAATGGGTGGTTCCATTTAAAAAAGTCAAGGTGACCTTGATATCTCTAAAAAAAAATGACAAAAACAAAATTTTTTCTGGCTTCGTGTCAGCCCCATTGTACCGTTCAACTTTGTCCTTACCATATTTTACGTATCTTTAGAAACAACAAAGATATTTGAGGTGCAAACGTTAGGTGACTCACCCTGTATATTGACATCTTCAATGTTTAAAATGTTTTCAACAATTTTGAATTTCCGCAGTCTAATTATGACATTGCTGATGAAAGCAATGTAAACTAGTGAAACGTGGCTCGACGTAGGACCAGAAAGGGTCATTCCGGCATAATGGTGGCCAAGTGTCAGGCAAATCCCCATTTTGTCATAACTTTCCATCAAATTTTGAATACCAATGTGAGAAGCTTTAACCATTTGACTGAAGCGCCGCTTGCACGCTGAATCAGAGAGTAGAACAAGAACCGCAGAATTTGTTAAGAATTTTTTACGGCCCGGAACAATAAGAAATCAGGTCACGGAATGAAAGACCCGTTATGCGGACCACGTTAGTAAAAACCATATTGCCGGGTGGAGGGATAAATTATGCAGCACAAGCACACCATAACTCGACAGTATGCAACAAGGGGGTAATTCTTTGCGAGCTGCTTCAATTCCAACGAATTCCTTATACTAATTCAGGGAAAGGAAAATATATTCGGTTACCGACAAGGTTGTTTTCTAATATTTCCTATTGTTGACCTAAAAGGGTGATCTAGCGGTATGAATTTCTCTCGCAAGAAACGTAGACACGAACAACATAAACGTTCGTTTGCGTATTTATTTGCGTTTGAAACAGAACGGTATTTACTTTATAATATTATTAGACGCGACAGACAAAGAAATCGGAAAAAACGCGCACAAACAATCCACATGTTTTCGAACGTTCTGGATGGGTTTTCGACGTTTCTACGTTCCGAAAAAATATTTATCTATTGCGTGCACTAGAACGAAACGGGAAATAAACAAATCGTGGCTGCGATAGGTATCAGGACGAAGGCTTTCGATTCCGCCAGAATTTCTGTATAAGTTTCTGTTAATTTCATCCTATAATTTCGCTGAATTGTGTCTTCATTCTAGTTCGAGTTAAAATATCGGACATTGAAAGAAATTGAACGTGACTCTCATATCGCGAAAAGCAAAGTAACCAATAACTTGATGTTACTTGCAGTCGCCATTTTGCGAGGCTCGTCCTGTAGTTTCGAGCGCACAGGGTTAATTGCCGATGCACCACGCATCCGACCATCTGTTTCCAGGTGCATCATTACCAATGACGTGGATGTCTGTAGCCGAGACATTCGGCGCAGCCATCGTCTCGAATCATTATCTCATTACAGAGAAATAATAGTTAGAAAAACATTTAGCTGGAAGTGTGTGCTCGAGCCCCGATATCCGCGGCATCACCGCGAATCTAGGACACCGGCGAGGCAGGGTATTCATCTCGAGACCCATTTCTCGAAGGTATAATACTTACCACAACATTAGCCGCGGCTATAAATTAATCCGCACACGCTATCCGCGGTTTTATAAATTCCGTGGGGAATCGCGCCGGGACAATGAAGAATTATAATTTTCTGGAGGCCCGGCAACTCCTCCCTGGGACCGGAATTCGAAACATTTATTACGACCATCCCCGCGGAAATGTAATTACGCCGGCGAATCAACCGCGAAAGAAACAATTTTGATACCGGTGCGCACCGTTCGTTTCGTCCGGTTTTCGTTGCAGCGTATGAAAACATTTTTCCCGGACTGCGGCGCTCCGCGATGCCGAAAATGTAGTTCATTTGTTCGTTACGCTCGGCGGCGAAATATTTTACCAAAACAGAAAAACGTTTACGGTGTATACCGGTGACGTGGCTGCGGAGTATTTTGTAAATTTTCGCGAGTCGTCGCGCCGAATTCGGGACCGGAATTTATCGATCGGAGCGTCGTTGGCCAGAATCGAAAAATGCTGGATAAAGCTGTCTCCGTTCAACGTTCAAGAATTCAAATTTTCTTAATCCGTTACAAGATTCTGGAGCCAAATAAAAATTGGTTACTTCTTTCACGTTTTCTACCGGTTAAAATAGGTTGTCGATCGGTGAGAATTTGCGGTGATGTTGTGTTGTGTCTTGTCAGATTCTCTTGGTATTAAAGAGAGGTTCTGCGTAATATTTCTAAGTCAATTAACACCTTGACACTCTTTGCCGTAACGAATCTGTAGTTTATTAAATTATGTACACTTGTTACACAGGATTCGTACTGGAAACCTTATCTATCTCGGATTGTGACTAGATTTCTTTGTTACTACTGTCTCGGTTGTCAAATAATTCCTTTCTGCCTTCTATCCCTGAGTTCGCTCGCTTCTCACCTCGGTGGTGAGGCTAAAGGGTGGGAAAACCAGTCCCTTTTGCGGGGTGAGAACATCCCATTCGTTGACTGACTTGAAGGAGGAGCCGTTCCCATACGTCTCCTATCGGCGGAGAAGGACATCCACACCTCAAGCCAATCGCGGAAGTACATGCCCAAACAATGCTACGGGCAGCGGACCCAGAGTTGAGTGGCAAAACGAAATGCCCAAGTGGCTCGCACGTGCGGTTGTTTTATTGCCCTTGTCCCAAGCATTTTCCAAGGACTCGGAGGACAGAGTCGTCTGTCTGCGCAACCTTAAGGGGTTGCGCTTAATGAGGGTCCCGAAGCCGATGGCCCAAGAAAGCGCCAATTGATCCTCGGACACCCTCACGTATTGCAGGGCTGGTTTGCACGTGAAAGTCAGGCCTTATTTTTATAAGATAGGTAAAACGGAAAGGTGCTGGCCTTCTCGCGACCCTTGTACATGTGTCCCGAGGACCAACGGCACCTTTTATGGACCCTTCTTATGCATGTCATAACATGTTGAGTAAATATTACTCTCGCATGATTCCCAAGAACATTTTTAGATTAATCCCGGCTAGTTTATAGAAACGGCTGTGCAGCGTTTCCAATCTCGCTGTTCCTCGAATTTAGGGCCGGCTCGCAGCGAGTTCTCGTTCTATAATGCAACGATAAAACCTGATTACAGCCCGTTACGTCGTACGCAACGGGCGACAACAATGTACCCCGGGGGTACTCGGCCTGGAAAACTTTCGGAGCGCGGGCTGGATCTTCTTTTCGAATGCTCCTTAAAAAGCTCGGGAACCGCTCTCGACGCGCAGTTTATTTCGGGCCGGGACGGTCTTCTTGGCTCGCATCGCGACGGTAAACTTCGCTTTAACTGTCGTCATTCCGCGCTTTTATGCTCGCCGCCCCGCATTAGCCAGCGCGAGCCCGAATTTTTTACCCGACAAGACCGGACCGGTCGATTTATGTACGACGTGCTCTTGGTTATGGAGTTCGAAAAGGAAAAAACCCCGACGATACGGAAGCGTTAAAGGATATTTCGTTCGACGTCGGATCGACGGGCGGAAAGTCTCCGCGAAAAATCTTCGCGGAAATGGTCGCGCCATCTTGTTTTCATTTACGTCTGTTAATCGTCATTACGATCGTTTTAAGTCTGATTCGAATGAAACAGTTTTTACCTTTTCAGACGTTTCAGGGTGTGCGATCAATAAAATATCTGCAAATTTTATCGACGTAGCGTAGGTACGCTTTACGAACTGCGTTGAACAGCTAAAAGGTTAAATTCACGTTGAACGAGGTTTGTACATGAAATTGTATTACATACTATAAATTCAATTCTACGTAGAGTCTGTGCGGAAGTATAAACAAGTTTATTTTTCGAACGACGTGATGCAACGTTGTTTAACTCTGGAAAGAGCGAGATTGGTTACGTGAAAACGTTCCGGTGACGATAACAAGAAACATGTAATCAGAAATATAGATTTTATTTTATTGGTTACGTGACAACGTTCCGGTAACAGTTACAAGAAACATGTAATCAGAAATATAGATTTTATTTCAACGATTTCAATGTCATCTTCTCAGCATGTTGCAAGGCAGTTGCAAATTGTGGATATGTGATACATTGTCAGGCGGTTATTTAATGAAAGAGCAATTTAAAGAAAAACACGGATTCCTCGATAAAAAATAATACAACTAGTAAAACATACTGCTCGTAAGTTTTTTCACATATAAATCATCCTTGGTTGTTCCAAAGGCATTCAATTTTTCTTATAAACATCCTGTTTCTCTGACTTTACGCCGTGATTCGAAACTCGCGGACGATGCTGTATGCGAATCGTATTGTACAGCTTCTGACATTCGATAAAATAATACAACCAGTAAAACATACTGCTCGTAAGTATTTGACACATAAATCATCCTTGGTTGATCCAAATGCATTCACTTTTCTTATAAACATCCTGTTTTTCTGACTCTACGCCCTGATCTGAAACTCGCGGTCGACAGTGTATGCAAATCGTATTGTACAGCTTCTGACATTCGATAAAATAATACAACCAGTAAAACATACTGCTCGTAAGTATTTGACATATAAATCATCCTTGGTTGTTCCAAATGCATTCAATTTTTCTTATAAACATCCTGTTTCTCTGACTTTACGCCGTGATTCGAAACTTGTGGCCGATAGTGTATGCGGATCGTATTGTACAGCTTCTGAGATTCGATAAAATTATACGACCAGTAAAACATACTGCTCGTAAGTATTTGACATATAGATCATCCTTGGTTGTTCCAAATGCATTCACTTTTCTTATAAACATCCTGTTTCCCTGACTTTACTTACGCCCTGATCCGAAACTCGTGGCCGATAGTGAATGCGAATCATATTGTACAGCTTCTGAGATTCGATAATATAATACGACCAGTAAAACATACTGGTCGTAAGTATTTGACACATGAATCATCCTTGGTTGTTCCAAATGCATTCAATTTTTCTTATAAATATCCTGTTTCTCTGACTTTACGCCGTGATTCGAAAGTCGTGGCCGACAGTGTATGCGAATCATATTGTACAGCTTCTGAGATTCGATAATATAATACGACCAGTAAAACATACTGCTCGTAAGTATTTGACATATAAATCATCCTTGGTTGTTCCAAATGCATTCAATTTTTCTTATAAACATCCTGTTTCTCTGACTTGACGCCCTGATCTGAAACTCGTGGCCGATAGTGTATGCGAATCATATTGGTACAGCTTCTGAGATTCGATAAAAGATGCGGAATCGTATTCCTGGCTTTGTGGAACAGTTGGAGGATAAGTCGCGAGAACCTATTATGTGATTAATCTGCGAGTGGAAATTGCGCAAGGAGGATTGCCTCTTCATCTTTCGGCGACGTTTTCGCAGGTTCGAGTGTCCTAGAAACTCGGATGGAAGGAAGGAACACCGAAGTTTCTCGAGAGAATAGGCGGGCGCAGTAGTTGCGGTACGCTATCCATCAGCAGCCGGATGGCGGATGGTGGATGGTGGATAGTCGGCGTGCATCACGTATTTTTTGAAGCCGCGCGAGTCGGAAGCGTGCGCCACTCGGCGCCTGGTTTTATCGCGGGCATTAGTTTCGCTCGACTCGCACGAGACGCTGTTTCGACGCGGATCGGTCAGCTTGCGGGGTTCTCGACCGCTTCAGCGCGCCACGCGGTGCGATTTCTTCTCGTGCTTTTACGCCGGCACAAATATAAATTAACCCCGAACGACAAGGTTTGCAAATAAAATTATTTACATCCAACTGGATATACGGGGCGAGTCTCGTAACGCCATGATCTCAAATAACTCGTAATTTATTTGTTACACAAGTAAATGTTTCGATCAATTGAATCTCCAATCTGGTTTTGATTACTTTGCTTTTTTATCGAGATATATTGTAGGATGCAGGCGTAGAAAAGGAGAGTTCAAACCTAGTCAATAAAGGAAAACATCTGATCGAGGTTCAAGAACTCTCCTGCTTACAAATGTGTGTGTACGTGTGAACGCCTCGACATATCAAAAACAAACGTGAACGATTAATTAAATTCCAGAAAGTTCTACCGCGGAACAAATAAAAGGACGCGTCCGCGTCGCGGGGACAGTTTCACGTTAAAACGAACGCGCGACAGAGCTCATTGATACGATACGATACGATACGATACGATACGAGTACGACTACTACGAATACGAATTACGGTGGCAGAATTATATGTTTATTCGGTGTGCGAAGCAGTTGCATTGTGTTCATTGCAAGTAGAAGGAAAAAGTTGGAACTCTTAGTTCAGTATCAATTCAATTTGTAAGCTAGGTAGTCAAGGTCATAAAACGACCCCATCTGCCTTGCACATTTCCGTTTAAGAAAAACCATCGAACCAGGTATAGCAGCAATCTCTCCGAAAGGCCATCCTCGTCATTAATTTAGCCTTTTTTGCAAATCCTAGGTCCGCATCTGGCGACCAGATTCGAGTCACCTTTTTTTTGATATTATTGACCATGCCTTGTTCGGCTCAAGCGTGTTTTTAGATTTACGGCTCGCTATGCCTCTTGCCTGGGTCATGGGGATTTCCGCGTGGGTCACCTACAGGTATGACAGCCCTGCGAGTGAACACAGCGAGAAGCGGTCATTTTTTCAACCAATCAGCTGAGATGACCGCTTCCCTCGCCATGGCTCATTTTTTAAAATCACGCCTTTTTGAAAGACAGTTTTTTCCATCATATTCACCGGCAGTTCAGTTCATCTCTAGACTTCATACCTTGATCATCACTTTTGACTATTTGTAAATACCATAGTTGTTAAATAAATTCAGAGTTTATGTTAAAAAAGGTGCAAGTTCATTAAATAAACATCCTTTCCGTCCAATAGATGGTAAGGAATCGATTTAGTCGCGTTCTCGTATAATTGAGTTGAAGATTTACGACCTTCAGTGACGTCATCCCACATCAACGACGGCGCAACGCGATCTGATCGAACACATTGCGTCTTGTTGTATATTAATTGAAGTCGTGTTATTCTCATTAACAAAGAATAGTTATTTTAAACATCCCTACTCTTACAATATGAGGATCACCTTCAGTTTTTTAAATGGAAAATCGTGTTTATTGTACAAAGTGGGACTCAAAATGAATAATTACTGTGATATTTTTAAATCAAGTTTTATTTCAAGCGGTGTTCAAAGTGCTGTCCGTTGCAGTCAACTTTTGATCCAAACATTTTTTTGTACACAAATGACTTACGAGTTGATTGAGATCGTTGCGTTGCGAGACTCACTCTGCATATTCTAGAGACAGCAAAAAGTGAAACTGCTCTAAGGAGTTCTAGAGGTTCAGAGGATCACAAATCGCCGAAGTTAGGAGTCCTCCCCCAACGAGACTCCCGACAACCTCAAGACATTAGAAGCCACCAAATCCTTGAGAGTTTCGAAGGCTCTAAACATCTTTGGATCTCCGCAACACGTGGAGTCCTCGGATTCTCTCGTGTTCCCGTGGATATTTCGGAACTCTAGGGAATATTAAATGCCTCAAACATTCCGGAAGCTTGCAAAGTACTAAATGCCCTCGTCCTCCGGAAAGTTTCGGACGTCCACGGGTGGTTCTGATAGAAATTGCCACTGTCCTGCTTAATCCTCTTCCACATATTTCAGATAGTCAGCGCTAAATGATATTGCAGCCTCGCGTGAAATTATCGCAATAACGAAGAAGAAAGCGTACCGTATAAATTGCCGCAATAATAACACGAACAATAATACGAATAAGCAAGTCTACGTAATACCGTTATAACGCCAGTCCCCGCATTAATGAACCCCGAGGAAACAGCTAAGCCAGTGCACGCGCAATAACATACGGAAATTGATAATCCTGATATGTTGCGCTATAATCCGAAACTTTCGAAACGACCTGTCCGAAACGAGGATTACCACAATGTGCCTAAGTAGAAGAAATGAAACGCGGTACCAATAAAACATCATCTTTATCGTAAACAGAGGAAAAACGTGGCAAGACATTAATTTCACGGCAACTTAAGACGAATTTAATGGAATCAAATTAGGACGAGTTTAATGAAACGCGCCTCCGGCGAGGATTACCGAGGGTGCGGCTTAAATAAAAATAATCACCGGTAGTAACTGTAAAAAATCGTGTTTAACGCACGCATGGCAACGTCGAGAGGAAAAGGAAAAATTAGAGATCGCTCGAGACGATGATTTAGCGTGGTGGTAACTCTAGAGACTTTCACCGAGTGCAGCTTATCTGTATCGCGTTTTCATATCCGCAGCTAACCGCTAGGAAGTTTGAAAACGGCAACAAGATTCGTAGGGAGTTGGCCTAACCGCATGAAACCGAGCTAATGTTTAACGACGTACAACACACCGAATCCCTCCGCAACCAGAGAGGCACACACGCGAAAGGTATGATTACCATTCACGAGATTTGTCATCTACAATCACGGAGCACTCTCTCTTTCTCTCGCGGAGCAGCATCCCGCGCACAATCTCGACATCAGAAATTCAATCCTGATTACACGACCGCGAGCTCGAAACAAATACACGCTCGGAGATAATGAGTCAGCGATATCGTCGGATCTAGCCGAAGTCGTTCGTGTCCCGATATTCCGTGGCCCGGAGAGTATTCCGGCAGATTAATTCTCGAATTGATAACAGGACTGAATAATGCCGGCTTAGCCGTGCCGAGAATGCAGTCAGAGTAGGGGCCAAACGAATTTTCCGTTCTTACCGGTTTGCCGAGCGGCTTCGGCCGATAAATGTTAACAAGTGAACAAGGCGCAGGCGGCCTGCGAGACAACGGGTATCATTAACCACAAAAGACCGGCTTAACCGTGCGCTGCGAGCAGGTGCGCCCGCAGCGAATTTAGGTTAATCGTCCTGCCGGCTAATCGTTAGATGTAAACCGTTCGCGAGAGCAGGCGAAGCCTCGTGAGCACTGTTCGACAGAGGGCTCGATGCAATGACGAGACATCATCGATCTCGCGTGAATCGGATGGTGTCGGTCATCGGAAACCTCTCAGGTATAGTCGTCGCTAGACTGAGAATTTTATGCGATATCAAAGTCTCAACGTGTTAGCGTCAGCTTATCAGAATTATCAGAAGGAAAAAGAAATTTATCCTTGGCTCCTATTCATTGCAATCGACGCAAATCAATTTTACTTTACATTAACCAGTTAACTGCGTTCGACGCGTACACACGTCAATCCAAATCTCTATTGCGGTGCAATAACAGTAA
>CM052198.1:9780127-9793953 GCA_028455805.1 Lasioglossum figueresi | reverse complement strand
TCCACTAAATATTGCTATATCTAATCAATTACTACACGTTTAAGTATCGTACGAGGTATAATATCAATTTCATATTTATAAAAAGAATTGTTCTAGGTCGGAAGAAATGTTTAGTTTTCCACTAAATATTGCTATATCTAATCAATTACTACACATTTGAGTATCGTACGAGGTATTATATCAATTTCATGTCAATAAAAAGAATTGTTCTAGGTCGGAAGAAATGTTTAGTTTTGCACTAAATATTGCTACATCGGTACTATAAAATAATTGTCACGTTATTAAATTATTTTATATCAAATGAATTACTAAACATTTTACGATCTGTTTAATATGCATAAAATGAAAAAAATCGTTTAGAATGAAAATATTCTAGGTCAGAAGAAATGTTTAATTTTCGAGTTAAAATATGTCCGAGTGCAAAGAGTCAACAATTAAATAAATTTTCAATGCTTCCTTGAAAGATGATAAGACTCTGTCGTAGGGTGAAGGGTTGAAAGGCAGACGTGGTTATTGAGAGACGGCGATTACACATCTCGCGATGAGAATCTCCTGAGAAAATGTATAATAATAACGTCCATTTCCCTTGTCCACGTCAGCTCGCTGTCAAATAACTACGTATAAACACATTATTTACGCGCGACTGCGAGTACTGCCAGTTAATCCGAGTCGCTCGCTGAACAACGCGCTTCGTCAGCTCTTTTTCCTTTCATTTCAGAAGACAGTCCATTACGAACGCTTTATCCCAGCCCCGAGACGTTCCTTTACGTCTTTCATTAGAGATATCTATACCCGGTGTGCTCCTTTGTCTTTCAGCGGCTCTTTGTCTGGCAGTTCGCGTGCGCGGAATAATTCCGGTAAGATGTTTAATCGGTCATGAAATGTGCACCTTGCCGACAGTGAACGGCCGTCGAGGAAACTTCATATTCCCTGGGAACTTATTAAAAAAGTTTCGCGAGACATCGGTG
This sequence comes from Lasioglossum figueresi, assembly GCA_028455805.1. NCBI lineage: Eukaryota > Metazoa > Arthropoda > Insecta > Hymenoptera > Halictidae > Lasioglossum > Lasioglossum figueresi. The sequence continues at coordinate 9,792,985 of CM052198.1, read as the reverse complement.
TACAGAAATTCCCGTGTTTCGGGAGCAAAATCTTGTCTCCGGAGAAACACTTTGGAACTTGCACACGGGACAATGCTCGATCGCTTTCGATTCAGACTGGGTGTCAACACTTGCCTACAAAAATCTAGAATATCATTTCTATTTAAACGAAATTAAAGGCGTGGTCTCGTTTCCAGGATTGCAAGGGTGCGGGATGCGCCTTCGCATTTCTCGGTAATGCAAAGATGGAGGTTTTCAGTAGTCAAGAGCGCCAGATAGAAGATCGATCTTTTTTTTTTTTTTTACGGATCAAGATAAAACCGACGGAACCGCCGTAAACATACCTCACCCGGGACGGCTAATAAGACGCCCCTCTACTAACTTTGCCCGATCCAAAGTGGAGACATGCGGTCCCGTTTTCCACATTCCTCGCATGTCTCGAAGAACGGGTGAAACCACACCTGTTCTTTGCAGTTACGATAGAAGATCGATCTAGACCGCAGTTGCCCTCGAAAGTCCAATTTTAACGTTTACGAGGCGTAATTTGCATTATCATAAAGCTGCGACAGCTACGTACTGCCGAATAATGCAATCCTGAAAACGAGTCTACCCCCTTAACATCCACATATTTATCATTTTCTATTCGGAGTCCCGAGTGTTTCGCGATATCGCACAACAGCGGGCGAAACGAGCATTTAGGGAAAACTGGATCACAGAGGACGTTTCACTATGAATCTCCGCGGAACAAAGCTGCTCTCTGTATTACAATGTGCGCTAAAAAACAAAAAAAAAACAAAAAAAAAACAACAAGCTGCTTGTCGGACTGCAAAAAAAAGCAGCAATGCGTAGTTTCGCAGAGCGATTTAATAGAGAATGTTTTTGTATAGAGGAGAAACGAATCGCAAAAAGCTCGGCTCACGCGGTCTATCGGAGCAACAGCGCCGCGCCGGCTAAGCCGGACTATTTTCGGGGCGAAATCAAATGAAAACCGAGTGGTGCTTTGAGAACGGAAGTGAAGGCATTCCTTTATATGCGCCGAGTAAATTGCACTTCATCGTTCGGAACACTCGACGCGGGGAAACGGCGCACACAAAGGAAGCTGCAGTTAACAGACAATTGGCTTGTCTGGCCAGGTACGGCGAAATTAAATATTCAAGCTGTTGAAACCGGCCGAGTGGGCAATAATAATAACTCTCAAATTGATCTGTCACAGAGTTAACGTTTCGTTTGTAGCCACGACATTAGGGAAAAGTAGAAACTCCGTTGGCCGGACGTACGACCGGCCGCGACGGCGCCGCGTTTCTCTATCCATTTCGAAACCGAACAAACCATCCGAAACGTGAACGGATAGTAATATCGTCGTGTAATTACTGGCACGTTTCTGTTCCACAGACGTTTCTTTCCCGTCTGGACGCATGTATCTCTGAAAAATGCACACACGCGAACAATGCATATTTTATTCAGCTCGAACAGAGGTGTTCGCTCGTCCCAGCCACTTTATATTACGCTGGTACCGTGTATTTGTATTCGTGGGCCATAGACGACGCGGCGTGCGCGCGCCAGAGAATGCAGCACGTAATTAATATGCGCTGCGTTCGGAGATTTCAATGCGCGAGGAGCGATGTCGTCGATGTCTGACGATCATAGTCCTGTGTCTCGGCGATGGGAATTCCCGATGAACGTTCGCCACCTTAATTAAAACCGTGTGTGCCCTTCGAACAACCTTTCAATCGTCGAATATTGAAATTTATTGGAAAAACGAATAAGTTCGCGATCCCTCGCACCGAGACGACTTTCAGGAATGTTTCGAAGAAAACGTGTTGGAGATAATTATTTGAAACTTTGTGGATCGTTTAATGAATATTTTAGCAGCATGCTCGAATTTTTTGGTAATTGTAAGTGCTGATTTATGTGGAAGGTGAGGCTGCGAGGAAGGGTTGACGTCGCGATGATTACACGCGACGCTGGTCGCCGATGTCGACTGAGGTTTCGCTGATGGTTTCCCCATGGTCTGGTCGTGCTTTGAGGGTGGCGATGCGTTGTGTAATTTGCCAAGACGCGGCGCTTAATGACGCGGAGCGGAACGTCACGAAGCGGTTTCGGGGCATTAAGGATTCATGACGGGAATTCGTACGCGGGGCACGCGTGAACGCATGTTTTACAGCGCGACAATCCACGCCCGGCATCTTGTTGGCTGCGTTACGTGACTTGTAATTATATGCCGAATGTGACGAACGTTATTGCCCTGGTGCCGCCGCTTATGGCGCTGCGAGGAATTCCGTTCGCGCGCCCTGGAATACGATCTCGCGGATTGTCGTTCGACGGATATTTTCGCGGCACCGGACTCGCAAAATGTCGTATCTGCTGTTGTGCAAGAACGATCCGAGGCTTTCCCTAGTCTGGGCCTGGTAAATTATGCACCGTTTTATAGCGTCGCACCACCTATAAGGATAGAGTAAATATTTGTGTTTATTATAACTGGAACGGTACGGAGATAAATAAAGGGCGAACCGGTTTGTTACCTTATGAATCAATTAGTGACCGGTTTATGTGCTTACACGTTCCCTCTCTTTCCTTTTCGTCTCTTCATTAGTCGTTAAGTACATTTGTACGCTTGCCGCACGAAGACTAGAAATATTTAATGTTCGGTCCTCGAGACAAACGAAATTTTTTTAGAACTGTAAAATAAATCCACGAAGTAGAAGAAGAGACAGATATGGAATTATTAAACAAATTTCAATCTTCGTCAATCGTTTTGTGAAAGAACAAACATTCATGTTGCCCCAACCAGTCAATAATTCCTTGACCAAAGCAATCGATCAATAAACCAGTCAATCGTTCCATACAATAAGAATGTGGATGAAAGTATCGATTTTTACGAATATAAAAATTTTTTCGTGCATTCTAAAAATATTCAATGAATCAATGAAGATTCGAAGTCTGTCCATTGGTCTGGCAGATCGAAAAATAAAAAGTGTAACTTGCTGAACGGATACAAGAATCGTGACCACGAGACGGAATAATAGATACGTCGGGAACAGCTGCAATTTCAAAGTTTACGAGTTGTTACAGCGATGTCTATATTATTCAGCGCGTTCGGCGCCGATGTCGGCGCATTCGAAGCTTAGACGTCGGAGAGGAGACGACAGATAAAGGAGAATTGCCAAAGGAACGGCGAGCTGAAAAAGAATAGCAGAACTGATCAACGATCTGCTGAACATCTCATTCGCGGACAAACGAATTACGTTGGGCGAGCAGTTCGGACCGAAGTCACGGAAACAGTTTCCCCGGACTTTCGTGTGCGGCGGAGAACAGTGCCAAAGCCAGAGATATTAATGCAAACGTAATTAAACCGAACGAAACGGGTAGCGATGCTCCGGTAATAAAAACGGGACGAAATAATTCCTGTTGGCTGCTTTGATGTTCTGCAAGCTCACGGGTAAAACGTAACGGAACCGTCTCGGCTGTTTTCTCTTCAATTTCTCCGCGGAGCTCGGCACTCCCGCGCTCGCGCGATTCCCCTTACTCCTTCCCCGTAAATAATTAAGTTTATGGACTCGGGAAAGAAGTCCTTTTTGCAAGTTTCGATTCTGGCGGGCTACCGTTCCGCGGCGATAACGCTCGCTTTTACCGGACGATACTATCAACGGTCCCGCAAATTCGAGTTCGCTTTTCTAGCGTGCTCGCCGCCTGTAAAGAAGAGCAAACGTTACGTTCTCGAGAATATGTTGCGGCCAACTCGCGTTTAGGTTTACTGTTGCGGTCGTTCTCTCGTGACCCATTTCTCCACGCGCCCGCCTACCGATAGTTATGTGCCCGCGATCGAAAATCTTCAACGCTGATGAACGCAAACACCGCGAAACGCTGCGCCAGAAACGTCGACGCGATGGAAAATAAACGCCTCGACCGAATCGCACGGTCACATCTTCCCTAAAAGCGAAATGAAACCCTGACGACGCGTATTATGCGACATATTCTGCTGCAAGAGGGTGAAGACGACCCTTAAAACTTCGGCTATTTTCAGAATATTTTTTTTATTTGTTTCAAAGCTTAAGTGGAACTCCCCGTAGGGGTTATAAAGCTATACGTTAGGATTAACATACGGTCTGATCTATTGGGTTGGCAAGAAAGTAATTTCGGTATTTCAACGTGAAATAAAAACCAATTTTTTTATTCGAGCAACGAACTTTTTTACTTTTCTATTTTAATTGGCTCGAGCTAGATTTACGCAACTCCCAATCTCTGGGAATTAGGATTTCGTGGTCCAAATTTTTGGAATCGTCAACGTCTTTAGTCCAATTTATAATTCGGAGTCTGGCTACATTTGTTTCTTAGCATTTTGCAAATTCAGGATCATTTCTATAAATGTTTTTAAGACCGATTAATAGATAGAATCGACGAAACAGCATCGAAGACAGCATCAAAATCCCAAAATTGTGCGACGATGCCTTCAGGTTGCGCATTGTTCTAATATTGCCAACTTAGCTAAGTCGTCTGCCTCATAATTTCCACCAATGCCCGAATGGAGCGGAATCCAAACAAATTCCAAATAGAATTCCAGAACGCTCGAATTTCAGAATATTACCGACCAAGGAAAAATTATTAATTTGTTGGACAGTGTAATCAGCCGCTGCACTGTGGTCTGAAAGTCAGTTCTAGCGCGAATTAATTATTGTGCAAGGAAAAAATTGACATTTTGTGTAAAAATTACTTTCAAATATTTGAGTAAAGTAAATAAAACATAATTTACAATACCGACTACTTGTTTATTAATATAATAATTAAGTGTTACAAACATAGTATAGAAGATTATGATTCACTGTCGGAGTTTGTATTTGATCGAATTTTTGGCGCTTTTAGCATCTGCAAAACTTCGGGACTGAGACGTAACTTTTTACAACACTTTTCCTGCATACTTAATTCAGATATAATTGGATCCGAAGACAATAAAAAATAATTAAACAAATCTATGTTTGTATGTTCCGCAGAATCCTTCCTACTTCTGTGTTCCCTTATAAATTTAAAGTCCTTGTTTCTTGCCTCTTGCGCTTCTTCTCCAAGTTGACCAATAGGTAAAATCGCATGTTTTATAATTTCTGCTCCATGTATCAGCACTTTGTGAACGCTTGTAGGCATATAAAACCACGAATATAGAGACACAAATTTTTTTGCTGTTTCGAATGCATAAACTTTAAACTTTTCTGCGTCTACTTCGTATCCGCATGAAATGGTTTGAAGAATCATGTACATCCTGTATATAATCTCTTCGTCTACTCCCGTAAATTTCGCTGATTTTTTGTACTCTTTAAAAAAAGTTCATGCTGTATTTCCTGTATCGGTGGACCCATAACCGGGTTTCTTTCTTATCTGCATTTTATTTCTATTTTCGCCTCTTGCTTGCCACTTTTTTATATCTAATCTGTACGCTACATGTAAACAACACTCGAAGAAACGAATCCACGAGTGTAGTAATCCACTAACGCGATCTTTTCGTTTCAAATCCTTCAATCTGAACCATTTTTCGAACAACTCTAAGCGGGTGATCGTAGATACGTTTACTAAAATATTAAAATAAAATGATAATGGGATTGCGGGGGATGGCGTTTTCTCTTTGCCGTTTGTGCAAATGAAGTAAGCTTTCAAATTAAATACTTCGCAACGCGTGCAAATGCGTGCAAATTTTGTAAAACTTACGACATTCTAATAATTTTTCTTAAAAAGTATCAGTTCATGAAATATATCATAAGTGTGCGAAGGAAACGTAAACCTACCATTTCCAGTTACAGCCATACCGATAATATCATATATAACAAGATGCTAACACAATTTATGTACACTTCAAGAAAGAACTCGATATTTTGGGATTATAATTTGTAACAATTAACTACCGCAGAAAACCCAAATGTGGTTACTGGAATGTTGACAGTCTTGCCAACAATAATACAGTGATGCGATTTACTAATTCTGCTTTTGTTATTGTAGCGTACATATCAAACTATCGTACAAGTATAAATTTTAACAGATTTACGTTAGTTGGTATTTTTATTCGCGATAGAACTGACTTTTAGACCACAGTGCGCTGTACGGAACGGCGAAAAATTGATCAGTGGGCAAGTGTACGATATAAAAAAGGAGTTGGTGGTACGTCGGTCGGAAAAATGGACGGCCTCGCAGGAATTCTTCTGAAACGAACAATTATCGTTCGACTAACGGCGAATTAGGGACAATAAGGAGTTGACGGGTCGACTGTTAAATGAGGCGGGCCGTCGTGATACAGCGGTGGACAGAAAACTCGGCTGGTTGATGTGTGTGCTGAACGGTTACGAGCCGCTGCTTAAATATTGTGCTAGAATTAACAGGGGCGTGTCGGGACTCTAACGAACCAGCTAGAGCGAGAGCGAGCCGAAGCAGGCCAGGGTACTTACACCGAACAATACACCGGCAAACTTGAAAGGCTACATGTCGTCGTAAGTAATTACAGGAATGTTTACCCGAAACGCGCTTGTTATCGCCGCGCGATCGAAGTTTCCACGTTCGGCCGGGGGATATATTCCGCGCGCGAGCAACTTTGCCAATTCGCGCGACCCGCTGCCGAAATTTCGCTAATTTTCGACGAATAGAACCACGTGCCGAGGAAGTCGAACTAATCGGAGATCGTGATGGGATACTTGAGCTTCGTCCGTGTTCGACGGCCACGGTAAGATTGCCTTCTCCTTCTACGTATGCTAATCCGCGAACCTCGGAGACTGTCTTGCCATTGGGACAGGTGTGCGCGAGTGCATGCAACTTTATGACGTCTTCAATTCTAATCTCGTCGACTCTCCGCTGAGAAAATTCTAAGCAACGGTGACGGGTGATCAATATTTTCTGCTGTTTATCCGTGGCGGCCGCTATTATGCTTGTTTATGCCGCTTTGTCCCCGCACGTAGTCGCTATCGTGTCTCCTTGACACTTTTTCTACTTCTTTTCACGCATTCTAATTAGAGTTGCACCTTTAAGGCGAGAGACTCGATCGGCGAGTGTGCAACGACGTTAACTTGCTCAATGCTTGTGCAATAGTTGCTGTTCTTTCCCTATTGTTCTTCCACAGAAATGATTTTTAAAATAGTCAATCGAAACCGAACAAGCCTGCGGCAACATTTCCGACAATGGAGGAAACTCCGATACCTCGGAGCAGACTCGAAAGCTCTAAGCACGCGAAACGTCGAGGAATAGACATGATCGCCGAGAACGGCGATAACGTTCTCTAGAAATTCGCGAGCAAGTTAACATTTCCGGGATTCGTATGATATTCCCGGACAGAGGCGGCGAGGGAAACAGAATTCGTATTTCAGGTGTTCGGGCACGTCGCGATAAACACTCTCCTTTATCCATCCCGCGGCCGGAAGATTTCGCAGCGACGGTCGTTAGGACGTTTCGCAGTCGACGTTTTCTAAAGCGCCATTCACACGTTTCCCTCTTTCGTCGCTTACGCAGCGGTGCCGGTCGTAAAATACGGACGCCCCGGGAATCAAAGAGGCGGGAAAAGGGGGAAGAGCGCAGAAGGAAACTGTACCGAGCAAAAAGTCGCCGCGATTGTTCTTCCCACCTGACCGAGGAAAGAAAGCCGGGTGAAACTTCGCTGACAATACCAGAAATTCCAGCGGCACAATAGCGGGCTGCAGCGGATGGCGTTGGTCGAGGAGAGGGACCCGTTCGAGGAACATTGGAAGCTGGAAGGATCGTCTTTGACGCGCGAACCCCATCGACGACGTCGACCGTCTCGACGCCGACGCCGCGCCGCCGCGAGAAAGTAACGAGAAGCGAATTAAAGGAAGAATTCCTGCCGACGACCGAAGCCTCCGCACAGAGATCCGCAAAGGTTTGCTCGAGCTTCCGACCAGCCACCTGAAACTACTTTGATGGGATATCCTGGCGTAACAGGTATAAAACCCTGGCTTTTCTTTGTATTTGTTGAAAGTACACGACTTTGAAAACGTGCTCCAAAAATTGTATAATTTTTTTCAAATCTATATCCGACTCGGTGGCGAATAAAATTTTTTAACGATTTCATCGACGTTTCAATGTACAGCATTTTTTACGAAATTGTTCCGAAATGTGGTGCTCGAAACATTTTGTATACCACTGTTTTTTAAGCGAATCAGTCGCATCGCGTAATATTTACAATATCCATAATAGAGTTTACGGTCGAATAATTCACTTCCGATTTATTTTAAACGAGGCACCGAGTAACACATGGTAGTAATAAATGTATGCTCATAATTAAATTTTAGAACGTCACTCGTGCGAGAAATTCGAACATTAATGTACCGAATATTCGTGCGGCTCAGTAAATTTTGTATTTATCGTTGGCATACGTAAACAGGCCAAAATCCGCCGAAACGAGTTGAACGATACGATTCCTCGAACGAGACACAAATGCGTGTACGGTTGTATAGTTTGCGAATCGTTTTTGAAAAACGGCTTCTCCCAGGTGGTTTTCGAGGATCACGAAAAAGAAAACACCATGTCCGGTGCAGCAGAGGACGAGTAGAGAGGGTTGTTCCCATTTAAATTCAAATGTGCCGCTTCCCAATCTCTCGCGCGTGCGTCGAGCCCCTCGGAAAACACAACGTCGGAATAAAAAACGAACGACACACCGGGTGCACATAAAATATCAGCCCGTTGCGTAAGCCGTTCGTCTTCGAGCCGCGGGATCGATACTATCGTCCGATATTGCGAGAACGCGGGCCCGGGGGGAGCCAGACGAAACGACTTTCGAGGAGAATAAAAACATCGCGTTTGTCGATAGAGGTAATTTAGAGTTGGCGCGCGCGCGCGGCGGTCGTTATACCTGGTATAATTCACAAGCTGCTACGAATATATCGGTGCTCGCGCGGCACTCGTCGGCTAAATTGGATTTTCGCCGATGAAGCAGGGGCCCCTTCTGTCCAATCCTTCAGAGAACAACCTGTTCCCCTAAATCTCCAGAACGTCGTCGTTCCCTCGCCCCGCCTCCGCCTGCTATCAGCCCATCGACGAATCCGTTAATTGCACTCAGCCAGATTTAATTAATTCGTTAAAGTCCCACTCGTCGAGCTTGTTAACGCGAACTTACGCGCGAATCGGATAGACGTAACTTTCTTCTTCTAGGAGCAGCAGCTATGGGTCGGCGACGTTCCAGCGCCATTGTTCGCGGACATTCTTCGAATACCCTCCGTAATGGATCACCGGCCTTATCGCAGCGAGTCCTGCGAATCGTGGCGGACCTAGGCTTCTGTCCTCTAACTCGCCTCCTACCGTGTCGCGGAAAAAGGAGAACGAATCGGTTTCTGGATACCCGGGCCGAATGGGCCAGGGGTCAACCATTTCCGGATACCGATACGTCTCGTTTAAATTACCCCAACCCCCTCGACACACGCGAGCTGCCGCGGATCGCTCGAGTACCTGAGGGATTCGCTAGAGAAGGTAAATGGTCAGAGATTTGGATGTGTAACTTTTGCAAGCATGGATCTAACGCCTGGAATTCGTTCATTGTATCGGTGTCAATTGGTCATCTCGAGTGACTTTCAACAAGATTAGATCAGTATATCGATGTCCGAAGTTGTTGTTTTGAATAATACGCGAAGCTGAGTCTTGAAAGACAATGACCTCCAAACACCAACATATTGTAGGCTGCCTATCTAGCTGAACCAAAACATACAATCCCGTAAAAATAAACAACGATGACCACCAGGCTGCGAATCTTTATGCGTTTACGAAGAAATAGGTAGGAGATTTTAAAAGTTCAAGAATGTGTAGCGTTGCTTCTAACGTAACAATGTCGTTAAGGGATCGAATCAACTTTTATGTTATTCCTGCTTCTCGCAATCAATGCAAAACATTTTTATTTTGCATACAGATCCACGATCTAACGATCACCCTTAACCTCTTAACTGCGGAATTTAGTTTTAATAATCCCCCACAGAGTGCGGAATTAAAAGCAACCAATGACGAGTAAACGCATCGAACGCAGGGCAATGTGTCCTATCATAAATTTTACAAAAAACTAGGAAGGATTACATTTTTATTTGATAAAAATTAAGATTTTGATCGACGCGTATACACATCGAACATGGTTAACTGGTTAAGGGGGTAGACTCGTTTCTAGGATGCGCCTTCTCATTTCTCGATGATGCATGCTATAGGGGTTTTCGGTAGTCAAAAGCGCTAGATAAAAGATCAATCTAGTTTGCATTAATCAATCTAATTTGCATTATTCGGCAGCATGTAGTTGTCGCAGCTTTATAGTTCCGAATAATGCAAATTACACCTAGATTCATCTTTTATGTAACGCTTTTGACTACTGAAAAACCCCATCGCATGCATTATTGAGAAATGAGTAGGTGCATCCGGGTCCCTTGCAATCCTAGAAAAAAGAGTTTACTCTCTTAACCAGTTAACCGCGTTCAACGTGTATACGCGTCAAACCTTATCTCTATTGCGGTGCAATAACAATAACCTTTTCAAGAATGAATTGTTAATGTTTTATCAAATAAAAATGTAATCCTTCCTCGTTTTTCGTAAAATTTATAATAGAACCATTTGCCCTGCGTTCGACGCGTAGACACGTCATTGTTTGATTTTAATTTCGCACTCTGTGAGGGATGTTTAAAACTACATTCCGCTGTTAAGAGGTTAAGAGAGGTCCACAACTTCGCCGATTCGTCATTTAGAATTTAGGAATTTCATCCGAGGGTTGCTTCCCATTGTGTAATCTTCGCTATGCTGCATTTCAACTAATAGAGAATGAAGAATTTTACGAGAGGGTGGTTTGTCTTCAACCCTGTCAGATTTCTGTGGAAATCTCGTGTCCGAAAGAATTTTTCGAAATCTGGTAGCAAGCGAAAGGGTTAGCTGCTACGTTGTGGCATCTATAATACATTTATCGTAAGTTCCTGCTGTGTGTCCAGACGCACAAGTTAGCGTTCGTGACGAACAGAGTATAAGAGGTCCAGAATAGGGTTGCTGCGAGTTTGAAGCGAGCACGCATCCATTACGGTATCTCTTGATCTCGCCATGTTACGGATCGTCGTATCACGGAAGTATCTCTCGCTTTTATTGTTATTGCACCGCAACAGAGATTTTGATTGACGTGTATACTAGGAGTGTGCGGGTTCCCGACATTTACGGGTACCCGACAGTCGAGTCGGGTTGGAAAAAATCGGGCGGGCTCGGGCGAGTACTCGAGACATCTGAATGTTCGGGTTACTTGACCGCGTCGGGTAGCGTGATCGTTTCGAGTAGCTTGATCGCGTCGGATAGCTTGATCGTCTACGGGTAGCCGATCAGCAGCAGTCTCCAGTCTCATTTGAAATTCGAAATCAATTATAATAACACTATAAAATGTAATCTTCATTGTATGTCGTATGTACATATGTGACTTCCCCCTTTTCCTGTATTCAAATTTGAACGTACATATGTATATTCTATTAATGGATTAATTAATTTTCTCTTATTTTTGAAGTGAAACTTCTTTGCCGAGGTTAACAATTTTCTGACGTTACGGAAGTCGATGTTACGGAACTCGGCGTTACGGAAGTAGAAAGCGAAGCGCGAAACATTAAACTGAAAATGAACGGAGAAAAATAAATTTCTTATCCCGACGGGATTCGGACCCCGGTCCACCGATTGATAGTCCAACTCCTTAACCGCTTGGACAACCAACGATCTTTCGAATGTAGAGATAGACTGCGCCATTTTACGGGCGAGTTGAAAACCACACTGTCGGCGTGGGGTAGAATCTCGTGAACTACTAACTTTTCGACATACATAGGTTAGTACTTTTTTTATAACGAATGTCCAGCTGCATCGATTGATGTATTCAAAAGTACCTCATTCCATTTAAAAAAAAAAGTTAACCTTTATATGACCTTTACGCGTCCACTCGCGAAAAAACTAATAACATCAAAATATGCTCCACTCGATACCATTCAAGCCTATGCTGAAACAGTTTTTGCTACGAGTAACAATAGCGAGAAAATCAAGATGTCAAAATCAGGTGAGACACCCTGTATAATTAAAAACCTACCGTGTGTGGAACAGGATAAAAAAAGAACAGGTATGTATATAAAATACAAAATTACATTTAAAAATCGAAGGTCAAAACGAATACATATAAATACAGTGTAAAAGGGTTTAGGTGAAAGGTTTAGGGTTGGTGGATAGGAAAACTGAAGGTAAAGTGGGTCTATTCCCTGACAATTTTCTCGAAGTAATAAATCTTGGAACAGACCATCAAGACCATGAACAAAAATACGATCCAAAACCTAACACAAAGACTTTTCATTCAGCGACGAAGAGTCGGCACCCGTGCATCGGTAGTGCGAGGCTCGAGGCAAAAAAAAAACGCGTGGAAAACCACGCGCGGAAGAAGTGAAACTTCTTGTTAATGTATAGGAGTCATTCCACGCAAAGTGACCTAGAACTAACAAACCGATGAAAATGAGTTTTCAGTAACATAAGAGTATCACTAAAAATCATTTGAAAAAAATGTTTTTTCACTATTTATTTTGCAATTGTTTTAAACAAGTGCAACGTTTTCATAGCAGGGTACTTTTTAAACATTTGAAAATACGAGGATATAGTCCGAAGTGTCCCTTGTACGTTCATGTTTTTAAAAAGATGGACATTTGAAAATTGTCGAAATTGAAATTAATTGAACTCAATGCTGCACCGTGATATACAGCCTCGGACGACCGCACACAGTGGGCTATAAGAGATATCGGGATGAATTTATTAAAAAATGATTCCTATCTACTGCTAATTATCGCAATCAATATATATTTTTATTATCATTTTTTAATCGAGTGTCTAAAATTTTATTTTAAGACAATAAAATTTAGACACTCGATTAAAAAA
>CM052198.1:9760207-9776731 GCA_028455805.1 Lasioglossum figueresi | reverse complement strand
AAGCGCGACGGAGCTTCGATTGGATTTATTGACTCGTTCTTACGCGTTGCGTCGAAATGAAAGGGGTCCGAGTCCCAGAAAACGGTACAACAAACCCGCGATCTAAGCGCGACGGAGCTTCCCGATCTAAGCCTGTTCCCCAACCCCTTCCACTGGGGGACATTACTCTCCCAGGGGCCAAGAATTCAAAACTTCTTTACTTTACATTATTTTTGTATGGAACTTTGACCAACATACGAAAATGAAGAACGGCGCATGGGAAATCCTTTGAACTATGTTGGGGCGCCGCGACTTCCTTCCTCGCGTCCAAAACTTACATCGTTCATCGCGCAAGTAAATATAATTTGGAATTAGATCATATTTGGTATCATTTTCATCAGAAAAATGTCACGAATATGTTTGTTTTTCTCTCCCCATTAAAAAATAATGAAGAATAAAGGAGTTTTGTTATTGGATTAGTAATGTTTACACTTCTCGGCGAGCGAGGCTTCTCATCCCTTCGCGATCTCTGGCACAGCACAGAACCGAGAATCGGCTTAGATCGCGGAATTACTGTACTATGCTGAAAATGGTATCGCGTAACAAGATTAGCCGACAACGAGGTCCGCGTCGAATGAAAAATCTTACTGACAAATGTCTGAATAAATGCCAGGGTCTCTGTTTATTTATGTATTTTCCGAGTTCGCGAACAAATCGGGAAATTTCCGTCGGGACACCTTTTAGTTATCCCGGGAATATGTTCGTAGCTCGCGGTCACGTTTTGTCGAACAAAGTTCTGAAGTGTAGGCATTTGTTTTCGGAGCGGGACTGTGTTTCAAATACTTTCTCGAGTGTATTTGCTCTATTACAATCGCCGTGTACCGCATTCTCGTTCACGGGCAATTTACCCGGTAACAATAAATTCAAACAAGCGCGTGTACCGTGGGGGCGTGCCGAACGAACGTCCGTTTACACGAAAGAATTCGAAACGTTTGAGAAATTTTTTTTCGCGTAGACTGTATCTTGCGCAAGGAATTCAGTCCCGGCTGACCATTCGACAAGACGAACACCGGCCAGGTAACGTTCGAACATTCTACAAGCTCGGTTCTCTCTCAGTCAAGTAATTCCTACATAATTCTATCAAGGACATAAATATAGCAATTACGTAAAACTCTTGTAATAACGTTTCCCGGTTCTCGGCGCATTTAACGCGTTTACTGCTCAGCTAAATGCAACCCGAATTCCACCAAATTGACATACTTTGCTCAACAAACCTAGAATTTCAGTTGGTTACATTTATCGCGGCGGTTATTCGACCATCTTGCTTCGCACAAGTGTTAATTGAATTCGATATACTTTACACGTTCGTGTTGAAATGAATTTTTTCATTTGAATCTGCGGTAATACGCGATCGTTTCGTTATTCGTGAAAATATACGAGTTTTCATTTGACAACGGATTTTATGCATTTACGACAAAAATGAGTAGGCGCGGCCTAAAACGGTGAATAAATTGGAGGAATTTTTAACACACTTTTATATGATTTTCAATCTATCAAACATATCGAGAGAAAAAATAAATTTTAATAACTCATTCTTGAAAAAAAACAACATCTTTAAAAACTGCTACGACAAAAAATTTGTATAGCTTTTTTCAAAAGATATTGAATCACAAGCAATTACATGGTCAACGTAATAAAAATGGCATTATAACAAGTAGGATTTTTCAGTAAATCAAAATTTGTTTATTTCATCCTATTTCCACGATTCCAGGCGTATCCCCTTAATTTCGCGTTAGCGATAAATGTAACCGATGCGAGAGACGGTTCGAAATCCGCTCCGAAATCCAAAAGCAAGCCGCGGCAAGGATCCCCGGGTATGTCGGTCAACCGTGTATGAAAATTAGAAAGATCGTTAAGCGAGCTATTGGGGCGTTAACAGGCGGTGCGCGTCCCCGTGGCGCATCAAGATAAAATCCCAAAGAAGGAGGAGTACACCGGGGATCCGGACAAATTGCTTGGAGATTCGCTGGCGAGATGTCGAGAGCTCGTAAACGTTTAGCGACTCGGCCTCGGTTCAGCTCGAGGGTATACGAGAGGAGACCTTAGGAAGATGCAAGTCGCGCCGAGCGGAGCCGAGTCGGGTCTGCTCATCAAACGAAACAGGAGAATTCTATTACGTCGACCTACCTGAGCGGCCTGGTGAGCGTTATTACCCCACTGACCGGGTGAACGGCGAACTGATCGGTCTCCTCGGCGAAGCTATAATAAATCTCGCCGTTCCTGCCGAGATCGGCGTCCTCGGCGATTACCCTGAGTATGTTTCGGTGCAGGGGCGTGTCCTCGGTGATGGTCGCCTCGTACTCGGTCGGATAGAACAGTGGGTTCAGGTCGTTCGTGTCCAGGACGGTCACGACGACGCTCGTGTCCGCCTCGAGAACGGTGACGGGCCTGTTCTTGCCTGTCTCGCTTATGGTCGCGGTGGCGCGCACTTCGAGCACATAGCGGTCCTTCCGCTCGCGGTTCAACACGTCCACGTTCCCGGTTCGAGTCCGAATTAACAGGAAACAAAAGTCGCCGACGGTACGTTCCTCGGCCTTGAAGTACTTGTCACGGTCGCCGCTCATGATCCGGAACCTGACGTCGAGGTTCGTGTCCGGGGAGGCGAGTTTGATACCCATGCGCTCCTCGGGGACCACGTACGTTTTCCCGATCGAGTTCTCGGGGATCGAGACATTGTAGGCCGGTTCCGTGAACCGGAAGTCCCGGTTCAAAGGGAGCGAGAGATCCTCCGTCACCGAGGTGGACGTCGTCGTAGGGATCGCCTGGCTGAACGGCTTGGTCACCGAGCTGCTACTACTGCTGCTGCTACTGCTGCTGCTGCTGCTGCCGACGATGCCGAGACTGCTGCCAACCTCTGCCGACGAAGAGAACGTGGTCGACGAAAACGTATCGGAAGACGGGGAACCCGCTGTGGCCGCGAACAGCCACAGCCACAACCATGGCCAGGCGAGCAGCACGCGCTGCTTCATCCTCCGCATCGTGTCGCTAGCTCATTGTCAGTGGTTTTGAAGGGAGAAATCCGTCGTTGCCCCGGCAGAACGAGGGGACGAGGTCTTGTCGTCTCTCCGCGACACTATACTCGCTGCAACACGGCCGGCTGGAACAAAACGAAAACGGAAATCTGTTAGGTTACCTTCGAGACGGGGCACCGTGTTATCGTCGAGCATTAACCCTTTCGGTACTACCGCCGCCTATTGGCGGCATCCACCAAACATTCTCTGGGTCCTACCGCCGTCAATTGGCGGCATTCAAGTATCAGTGCGAACAATGTAACGTGGGCTTGCGCGTTTATCTTGTTTCGAAAACTATCACACCAAGTTACACTATTAGTTTTGTCGTTGATTATATTATACTATTAGTTTTATTATTTATTATGTTACACTATTAGTTTCGTTATTTATTTTAATTTTGTGATATTGGAACATATTATTTATATCGATGCCATTTACTTTAATGAATGTACTGTGAAGAAATAGATATGATTTTAAAACGTTAAGCGCCGTGCCTGTTTTGTCTGTCTTTCCGTCTGATCCGCGAGATAAGATTCCGTCGAAATCGGTTTTCGGCCGAGCATTGGTTTAGGTTACGACAAAGCGGTATAAACATTTTAGAAATGTTTTTTAAACACGTTAAATTCCGCGTCAGCCACCGATGACTGTCGCGGTCCGAATGAAAAGTTTAATGTCGATCACGCTCGAGATTTCTATGAATGCCGCACAACATGTTTTCGCAGCTTACGCTGTCGTACAGTGCAACCACTCTCGCGGAAAACTTCCTCGTCCCACGAATGTATAACCGCGGCCAGGTCCTCCGTACCGAAAAGGTTATATCTCATCTACACTCCGCGACAGAAAGATGGCACACCAAGAAAATTCAATGTTTTCATCATTTGGACATAATAAATCTAGCCTTTCTTGGCACTTATACATTTTTATTACATAATAAATTACATTATAAACAATAAAATTAAAGAAAATGTCCGTTTGTTTATGGAAACAAAAGAATAACAAAAATCGGTACGACAAAATAATGGCACATATAAAAAAAAATACGTAATTTACGTACATAAAATATATAACTGCTAAGGGATATGATGTTCAGTGGAATTAATCAGTTTAGTGAAATAGGTAACTTTCAAAAATAACTTTATTTTAAAACAGCTAATAGGTAACAGCACCAGGTATATCCTGCCTAAACCGACTCTAGCGTCGAACTGAACTCGCGACTCTCGTCTTGTTCGTCGCTCCGGCTGCCGATCGTCTTTCTGATCGCCGATCGTCACTTCGACGTGACGCACGCCACCCATTACAATGTTACAAAATTCTTGAGTTTTCTTTTACAAAACACTTTGGCTTCAACAACAACATTGTGTGTAATACTTTGTGTGGCCTCCCTTATTTTCCAGAATAGCCAACATACGTTTCGGAAGTGACTTAAAGAGTTTTTTTAATATATTTTGGCCGTATTTTTGTCCATTTTTGTTCTATGCACATTTTTAAATATGCGAGGCTTTGGAATTGTCTTCCGTCTTCAAAAACATGTGTTGCTAGTTGTGCCCAACGATTTTCAATTATGTTGAGATCTGGCGATCTCGCTGGCCACTTTAAGACAATAATTTTGTTTTGCTCAAAGTACTGCTTAACGGATTTTGCGGTATGCGCGCTTGCATTATCCTGCTGAAATGTAAAATTTTCCCCGGAAATTGTCTGTTCGAATTTAGTTCATTGTTCGTCAATCGAATCTATATAAATTTTGCTGTTCATAGTTTTATTAATAAATTTTACTTTAGTCACTTCTCGATAACCAATTTCGCCCCAAAGCATTACTCCTCCGCCACCCATGTGTCTGCGGCTTAATATTCTTTCTTCTTTCCGCGGATCGTGAAAATAGTGTGCGAAACCATCTGGCCCATCTAGATTAAACCTTTTCTCATCGCTAAAAATAACACGACGCCATTTTTGTCTCCAATGTATGTGCGCTTGTGCAAATTTCAGACGCTCCGATTTATGCTGAACGGTTAAAGGTGGTTTTCTTTTCAATTTCATTCGAACCAAGCGCGGACATTCTTTTATAATCCTTTGCACATTACGTGCATTTGTATGTACGCCAGCTGCTTTAGCGATTTGTCGTGATGTTCCCGAAGAATTCGAAGCTTCTTTTAAAATTGCACGTTTTCCGCGATCGCTTACTACTTTCGGTCGGCGGGAACTCTTTCTTTACCGTCTGTTTTGCGATTTTTTAATAAATTATACACCACTTTTCTGCTTCGATGTATAATACGTGGAATTTTTGAAACCGAGTAATTCTCTTTACGCAACGTCAAAATCGCTTTTATTTCAGCATCGGATAAAGATTTTCCACTACCCATAGTGTAATTTCAATACAAGATAATAAGAAACACGCACGATATTTAATGCACGGTAAAATAGTATACGATAAAAACAGTCTGACGGTCTAGTGTTAACTGCAGAGAAAGAATTTTAAGACTGTGTCATCATTTTGTCGCGTCGGTGACCCCGGTTGTTTACATTTAGACTAGAATATGTAACCTCCGCTTAAATCCGTCGGTGTAAGTAACCTTGAAGCTCCACCGAAGTACATACACGGAGATAAACGTATCAAATTTCATCACAGTTTTCAGAAACAGCAATATTTACGGGTGTGCCATCTTTTTGTCGCGGAATGTAGGAGTGTGCAGACTGTCTTATGTATCGGACGTCCGAGTGTTCGGGTCGGGTCCGTCGGGTCCGTCGGAGTCGGGCGGTCTCGGTCGGACGTCCGTAACAAACGAACGCTCGGGTAGTAGTCCGATACTGTCGGGTAGTTCGATACAATAGCCGATACAGAGCCGCATTAAGCCCAGTAGCAAAAGCAGCAAATGCTACGGGTCCGCGCTCTTCTAAGGGCCCCGCGCTTGCAGTAGAAAAAGCCCTGGCTACTATTAACAGATATTTCTGCTAAAAAAAAGGTCCTTCATTGTGTTTTGTTTTATTATCATGCAAAACCTAGGGCCCCCGGGTAACATTTGCTACGGGCCCCGCGCTAGCTTAATTCGGCCCTGGATACAATTGCGATTTCGGACCCAGACCGACAATTTCGGGCAGTTTAACACCTTCGAGTAGTTCGACTAACGCAAGCGGCTCATCGTGTATACAAAATTTAAATTGTAATCTATTTTTAATATAAAGTTGAATTTAATTAATTGTTTGTATAATACTCTATCAAGCGTTTAGTACTATAAATAATGTAAATGCGTAAGGGAAACTAATTTCTATGCACAAAGAGGGAAACACAAACAGTTTTAGATATACAGTAAAGTCGAGATTACTGTCCAACAGCTGTATTTTTGGTGGACAGTAATTGTGGTGTTGCGATCGTATTTTTGTTACTTCAAAGGAGAGTCCGAACATAGAGAAGGTCAGAATGAAATTCAAAGGAGAGTGCAAACATAGAGAAGGACAGAATGAAATTTGAAGAAGAGTCCGAACATAGAGAAGGACAGAATGAAATTTAAACGAGAGTCCGAACATAGAGAAGGACAGAATGAAATTCAAAGGAGAGTCCGAACATAGAGAAGGACAAAATGAAATTCAAACGAGAAGTCGAACATGGAGAAGGACAGAATGAAATTCAAAGGAGAAGCCAAACATAGAGAAGGACAGAACGAGTGTCTTTTTCTTTTCCATACGCTGTCCTTCCTTGCGACCGAAACTTGAATAGTTGATTTAACCACTAAATACAATTGAAATTATATCGTGTTTGGTCTTATATTATTCAGAAAAATTCCAGAAATCATCGCCTTCGGCGCGGCGCGGCGCCGGACGCCAGTGGAATGAGTAGGCACTGGGCTTAGAACCCGGTGTTGACTGAGGACAGTAATCTCGACTTTACTGTAGTTACATATTTTTATTCAAATGTAAAAAACATCATTCTTGTACATTTTCAGGCAACAGTCTCGTACGAGTTGCCGTTACTATGTTTCCACTGAGCGAAAACAATCGCTGATTTGTTACCTGGGTTGCAGGTATCGCCAGATAATATTTTGCAACTAAAATATTAATTTTTCGTGATAATACCCCTTCCGAAAAATAGCTCTGTATTTCTCGATTTTTGCGCGTATCAAAATTGTACGTTTCAATTTCCGTGTTGCCCAACGTCTTGTTAAAATAATCTAGTGATATAAAAAAAATAAAATATAATTCGTATAAATATAATTTACCTTCTTGTATGTCCGCAGATATTTTACTTCTTATTTGCGACTTCAAATCTTTATAAATATTTAGAATTATCGCAGAGAGCAGCGAAAGGTTTGAAAGTATAATACGTTGTTGTATACGTTGCCGAAATCGCAATTGTATCGAACTACCCGACAGTATCGGACTATCCGAGCGTTCGTTTGTTACGGACGCCCGACCGAAACCGTCCGACTTTTTCCGAGTCCGACCGAGTCCGATATCTCGGACGTCCGCACACCTCTAAATCTCATCATATCTTAGCACTCGAAAGGTGACTCTCTATAAAATATTGTTTACGTTATTAGATATGTTGGTATCTAATCAATTACTAAACATTTAAGTATTGTATGAGGTATATCAATTTCGTATCCGACAAAAGTAAAAAATTGTTGAGAATGGAAATATTCTGGGTCAGAAGAAATAGTTTGCGTGATAAAATTGTTAGCTCGGGATTCTTAACGGTGTTAGTCGTTTGTCCGAAAATGAAATGCAGTCCTAGAAAATGGGTATCGTGAACAGAATTGAATGTTGAGCCGCTGGATCCCAAAATATCATACTGCGCGGTGGTCGAATCTATTCGGCAGAGACGGATGAAGTGTTGAAGCCGAGTTATCCTTGGCGACAGTCACCGACTTACACTCGATCGAGCATGATCGGCGCACCACTTAGCCGAAGAGGTTAAGGAAAGGCTATTGACAGGCCCAGCGCAGGGTGAGTCTATCGGCTAACCGCTGTACGCAACGTTAAATCGATGCGATCGCGTTATGCAACAGAAGCTGGCCGAACGGCGCGAACCGTCACCCGCAAATGATTCTCCGGAAGATGATGTTTGCGAACGGATCCGGCTGAACCCGATCGTGTTCGACTATACAGGCTGTAGACTGCGGACGTATATATGTAATTTTCAATTTTTGTAGACGAATTTTAAGAAGGTCGAATAAAATAAAGTTTTATTTTCCGTGGTAATAGCCTTTTCGAATCTGAAATAGATTAGAATCGTACTAAATTCTGTCATATTTTATATCTCAGCATTTTTTGAAAATTTTCGAAAGCCATAATTACATAAAGATTTGTACGTACAAATATTGCACTCCAAATTAACATTTTCCAGACGAATGCCTTCAAATTACTCAAAAAACTTCCAAGTCGTTGCTAAATATCAGGTACGTTTACCTTAATTATGATTATTTTTTGATGTTCATTGTTTTTAGGCGTAGTGCAACCTAAAGTCGGTTCCACACGTTTCGTTGCACACAGTACAGAGAGTCGGACTAGCGTATACAGTCTGCGGTAACCTCGATCGATACGCAGCACGGACTTCAACACGCCATAATTCTTCTTCGGAGCTGGCATACAACGAAATTTACAAATTCAATATTCGACGGATAATTGATACCAATCGGAAACGCATCGGGCAAAACGAAATTTGTTTAACACGCGGAAAATAACGTTGCGATTCCCACCGATAGCCGTGTCCATTAAGCTCGGTGAAAAGTAAATCTGCCGCACCGGCGATATGCGATCGCGTTAAATTGTCCGCGAGTGATCTTCCGCGGGTCGAGTCGGGCCCGGTGTACCGCGTTATTTTTCGCGTCGGTGTCCGCGCGCTCGTTCACGGCAATCCAGGAATTATGCTCGTTGTTACAATTCCCCAATTCTAGCGGGAGTTATGCGTCGCTGCAGAACCCCCAGAACGGCACGTATTTTGGCTTTCGATCGCGCCGGCAGCCCGCAAAAGTTATGAAACACGGTAATCAAGCACGCCGAGCGCGATAAATTTGATTACCCGTGTGAAAAACTGGTCGAATAAAACCCGGGAAATACAAAAAGAAGTTCATTTCACTACCGTCACTTTAGACACCCAGACCGGAGGATGAAAAATGATGAATTTATTTTTCAGACTTCAAGGGGATGGACTCGTTTCCAGGATTGCAAGGGTGCGGGATGCGCCTTCTCGTTTCTCGACGATGCAAAGATGGGGTTTTCCTGGTTTTCATTTTGAACGAAGTCTAACAAATATGAATGTTACGCCTTTTCCTTTCTCTTCTACGACATTTTTAAGGACAAAGACGTTTTAATCACTGTAACTGCAAAGAAAATGATTCGACAAGGGGTTGAACAGTTCGAGACAATTCTCCTGATCTGACAAATATGAATGTTACGCCTTTTCTTTTCTCTTCTACGACATTTTTGGAGATAAAGACGTTTTAATCACTGTAACTGCGAAGAAAATGATACAGCAAGGAGTTAAACAGTTCAAAGCAATTCTTCTGATCTAGCAAATATGAATGTTACGCCTTCCTTTTTACTTGAAATAAAATTTGGTTCGTTCTTAATCAATATTTAAGCGTTAAAATGAATGTAGCCATATAAAGTATATAGATTTTCTCTTCTATTCTACGACATTTTTGGGGATAAAGACGTTTTCATTACTACAACTTTAAAGACAATGATACGACAAGGGGTTAAACAGTTCGAGACTATCCTCCTGATCTAACAAATATGAATGTTACGCCTTTCTTTTTACATGAAATAAAATTTGGTTCGTTCTTAATCAATATTTAATCGTTTAAATGAATGTAGCCATATAAAGAATATAAATTTTCTCTTTTCATCTACGACATTTTTGGGAACAAAGTCGTTTCAATCACTGTAAGTGCAAAGAAAATAATACGACAAGGGATTAAACAGTTCGAGGCAATTCTCCTGATCTAACAAATATGAATGTTACGCCTTCCTTTTTACCTGATATAAAACTTGGTTCGTTCGTAATCAATATTTAACCGTTAAAATGAATGTATCCATATAAAAAATATAAATTTCCTCTTCTCTTCCACGACATTTTTGAGGACAAAGCCGTTTCAATCACTGTAACTGCAAAGAAAATGATACGACAAGGGGTTAAACAGTTCGAGACAATTCTCATGATCTAACAGATATGAATGTTACGCCTTTCTTTTTACATGAAATAAAATTTGGTTTGTTCTTAATCAATATTTAACCGTTAAAATGAATGTAACCATATAAAAAATATAAATTTCCTCTTCTCTTCTACAACATTTTTTGGGACAAAGCCATTTTAATCACTGTAACTGCAAAGAAAATGATACGACAAGGAATTAAACAGTTCGATGCAATTCTCCTGATCTAACAAATATGAATGTTACGCCTTTCTTTTTACATGAAATTAAATTTGGTTCGTTCGTAATCAATATTTAATCGATAAAATAAATGTAGCCATATAAAGAATATAAATTTTCTCTTCTCTTCTACGACATTTTTAGGGACAAAGACGTTTTAATCACTGTAACTGCAAAGAAAATGATACGACAAGGCATTAAACAGTTCGAGGCAATTCTCCTGATCTAACAAATATGAATGTTACGCCTTTCTTTTTATGAAATAAAACTTGGTTCGTTCGTAATCAATATCGTTAAAATCGTTAAAATGAATGTAGCTATATAACGAATATCAATGTTCTCTTTTCTTCTACGAGATTTTTCGGGACAAAGACGTTTCAATCACTGTAACTGCAAAGAAAATGATACAGCAAGGAGTTGAACAGTTCCAACTAATTCTCCTGTATTTGCGGCACTGTTTCTGTAACAGTGGCTCAAATCCGCAGGAGCGGCAGTTACGGAGTGAATACTGTATAAAGAAGAAGAAAAGTATAAAGTAGTGATTATCGGGAATCTTGGTGAAGATGGAGTAGCTAGCAGTACTCTAGTCGGTAGATACATGTCTGGGAGGTACCGACGGGTGGCTAAGAACCTTTAATCCGTACTTTTACACCAGGAGGAAGTTCGATCGGTCATGCGGCTAGGAGGATACGGTCTAAATTTGAAGCGGACAGACTCGAGCGGAGCGTAACACCATTACAGAGGTATTCGTGCAGGTGTTAGCTCGATTCGCTGTGGATCCTGCAGGGCCAGCGATCATTCCGACCGTGACAGTTTCAGTGGCAGAGTCCGATAACAGTACGAAACATTGGATCCGATAACGGGGCGCCGCGATTTTACCTATCTTCGAGCGGCCACCGGCAACCCCTCGATCGGCACTCGTGCACTCGAAAACCGGGACTAACACCAGGCAACGTTTCCACCGATCGGCGGCGTGCGGCGATCCACTGGCATCGATCTGTTTCAACGACGCGACGCGGCCAGTTTCAACTCGGACTCGTTCCGAGGTCCGGTCTCTGTTATCGGCGACGTCGATCGATCGCCGCGAAAGCCACGCTCCGCGCTCGGCTTCGAATCCAAACACAGTCGGAACAGACTCGCGTGTCCCCGGCCACTTAACTCGGCACTGCTCGATCCGAGTCCCTCAAAAAGTGAATCCGCCGCGCACCGCTTTCGAGATGCGGCTGCAATTTATTTGCCCGAGCGTAAGAAATTCGCGCGGCGCGCGGTGCTCGAGCGAATATCCTAAACTAAGCCATTTTCTATACTGTGAATTTGATGCGTTTACGACAGAAACGGGTACGTAGAACATAAATCAGCGCACGTATTTAAAAGATTTAAGGACATCGGTGCATTAGTTTCCTGGGTCTTGCAATATGCACTCGCCGAAATTTCTATAAAGTCACTGTGTTTTGTAACGAATTCTTATTATTATACCATACCAATGAAAAATTTGTATTTGGTAGCATTGCGGGATTACATACAGAAAGCATGCACAGCGATTTCAAAACATAAGTATAACATTTATCGATAAAAGAAAACAAAAATATAATTTTACGCGGAACAAATTGCGAAATTTCTATAACGTCACTTTCGTTTTACACGGATAAAGTTGAAATTAACGAGTGTTTTTTTATTATTTCTATTTTAATATCTAGCGTAATCTCCACTTTTTTTGAATTACATTAAAAATACGATTGGGCATCGACGAAATTAACTTTTGTAGCGTTTCTGTTTTAACAGACGGCCACGATTCGTTCACCGCATCTCTTAGTTCGCTAATGGAGTTGTATTTGTTGGAATTTATGTAAAGAACAAAAATAATCTACTATTACTTAGTAGGTTATACTATTGCTTTACTTTCGAGAACGCTCGAAAGATACATTGTATCTATGCGGTCCACATCAAAGGACCCTCAAGCTTCAAATGTTTCTGAGATCGTCATTCGTTTTTCAGAACGATTCTCATTCGCGTCCTAGTTCTCGTAGAGTAAAGACGTACCCCTCTACGTGAATTGAAACATATCAAATTCGAATAAAATTCAAGTTATACTTTGTACAGTGTTTATAGTTTATTTCTATACCCATATTCCAATAGTATTGTCTGCAGTTTTTGTAAACTTGTCGCGCAACGATACCCCAAACATTTTCAATAGGGTTTATATCAGGGGAACAAGCAGGCCATGGCAAAACATTGATGTTTCTTTAAAGAAGCCACTGCTTTGTGTGTTTCGAATGTACCGCAGCATTATCATGCTGATAAATAAAATTGTCATATTCAATATTTTCTGGAAAGGGTATTAAAACCATGTCTAACAAATCTGTATAATTTTCCGAATTCATTTTGTGATTTATGTAACACATTGGAGTTTTTTTTGTCAGCTTTGAACGTAGCCCATATCATTAGAGAACCATCGCCAAAGTTACGATTCATAGTCACACTTTCTTATTTCTCAGATCGTGCCAATAATATTTACAGCCATCAGGACCATCCAAATTAAATTTTTTCTCATCTGAAAAAATGACAGACTCCTACTCTTTCGTCCAGGGCATATGTGCTCGTACGAAATCAAGACAGGCCTGTTTATGTACTTCTTTTAGACCTGGTTTACGTTGCATTTTTGTCCACGCAAATTGCCCAGAAGAATTTAAAAGTTGTTGCACGCGTCTTGTTGTTACTGGAAGCTCCAATTCAGCTCGAAATTCTGCTGCGTTTTTCCTTTCCTTAGCCGCGGACCTCGTTAATAATAAATGTTGTCTCTTTGACAATTTTTTATTACCACCTTTAAAATGATTTTTTCCGTAATTTTCATGTAAATTGATATAATTATTAATCACGGTATACGAACGATTAATTTTCTTAGCAATTGCACGATTAGAACAGCCCATATTTTTATAAGCATCGACCGATGCTTTTTCTTCGATTGTTAGCACTTTCCATCTCGGCATTCTAATACACGCGAATCAAATGATAAGAAACCTTCCAAAGAAGACGCTTGGCTATTCCTAACAACTTAAATAAATGTTCTACTCTAGTTATAATATAGTACAAGTGTTAAAATTTCTAAAATCCACAAAAATTTTTCATACTCTGTAATCTTGTATAAAAATACTACTACAACTACAAATATGTTCCTCCCCATTACACCTATTTATGTTTGTAAATTTAATGTCTTAATATTGTAATCTTGTCTATGATATAATCTTCGTGGTCGCTAATGACCTTGTTGTTGATGCGACCTGTAATAAAGAAATAAATTTTAAAAAAAATGATAAGAAACAGGATTTCTATGACTTCTAAAACTAATACTTTTAGAATATTTCAAATTTTCCGTAGTTTAGACTTTATAGAAACTTCGCACTTGTGTTCTGCATCGCGCAGAAAAAAATAAAAAAAACTTGAATAGTGAACATAGCGATGTAGAGTGCGTAATCCAATCCTTCTATCCGAGCGTTAACAAGGCACAAGACCAGATACGATAAATCAACAAAAATGGTGATATTTCTTAAATATCGATGAATATGAAGATGGCTTTATAGAAATTTCGACCACTGTGCGTAGAATTTTTATTTTCCATAAAGATCCGCAGTACAGTGACGACATAACGAATGTCTTTCGTGCAATGTAAATGGTATCACAAGGTGAACGCTTTGCAAATTGTTAATTTTCTCAAGTTTTCAAGGTCATCGATATTTATTTTCTTGTAAATGTATATTTTCTATATAGTTTAATAAGATGACCTTGATGTTCAAAAGTATGTACGCCAACGTAAAATCTAAACGTGATAGTTAGATGGCTGCATTTAGGTGGACTGCTATGAATTTGAAAAATTCAATTTTGTCTCGGAAAAACGGGTTCCCAGCCCAGCGTGTCCCGGGCACGAAAAGGGAATGTCAATCGGCGCCTTCGAGACGCACACCGTACTCGCTCGCATGTTCCTCGCTCGGGTTCCACGATCCGCGGCGTGGAAATTGCGGCTGGAGAACACGTTGCGTCGTTTACACGGTTTCTTATTGCGACGGCGTTCGGATCGGCTTGTTCAGGACTCGTTTGGATCGCTTTAGCGGGCCGTGCTGGCCCGAGCGGAATCCGCGGTGTATTCAGTATTTAGCGCGATCGTTAAGGGGCCTAAAAATCGTGTCGAGTCGCGAGACCAGGCGCAGTTTGTCGTAATAACTGTGCCTATAATCCCGACGATTTTACGCCGCGAGAAAACGCAAGAAACCCTCTCCCGAGGCAGCGGCGCCGCACCCGGACGGAAGGAGAAAACGATTCGCGATAATTAGCCGGTTTATCTCGAACGGTTTTTCCGCGACCGGGCCCCTGAGCACACACCGTTAGCGGCGCCGATTCGTTCGGACTAAATGAACGCACGTTCGAGACGCGCAGCTAGTTAGCAGACCCTGAACACCTGTTAGAGAAACGAGATGGAGGCTAAGGAGAGGCCTGATGCCCGCTTACCTGCCTCGCTGTAACCCGGAATCGCTTCTGGTTAAGTCCAAGTAATTGATTACATGATTAGTTAGAGGTGGATGCCGTAAAAATCACGCACCCGTCTCCTTTTTGCGTTGTTTAACCCGCGTTCGTTCACTGGCCGACGGAATCACTCCGCCGAGTGATTTATTTCAGAGAATCAGGAGTGCAAGTCGACTTCTATGAGGTTATTGCTCGGTCTCGGATTCTAGGGAATTTAAACGTCCCCCTGTTTCTAGCTAGTCGGAATTCTGTCGCACTTTCAGAGATTTAGTGCCGTAAAGGTGCGTGTCCACAAATTCGTCGGTGTACCCGATATTGAGAGTGCTAGCGGAGAGCTGCACAGAAAACTCTTCAAGAGCGAACGGTAAGTTGATACGAACACCATTCGTATAGCTGAGAGTATTCTATTTAGTTTTCTCTGCCATTATATACATATATTTATACATAAATAATTATACATAGATCGAAACAATAGGCAGGAAAGAATCGTGTTTCAATTTTTATTAAGAATTTAATTAACCAAATTATTATTGGTTAATATATCGATGATATGCTCTCACGTCGATCTACGAGAGCAAAAAATTTATAAAGTACTCCCAAATGAACACGCAAATTGTCCTAAAAAGTTTAAGTAAGGGATACATTGGATTGTTTACTCGAAACTAGACTTATTCGCATAATATTCACAATTTCTCCAAATCTTTCATGTTAAATGCAACTTCGATTCCAGTTCTAAAAAAAGTACATGTTTAACTTTTTGCAGAATACTCCTAGACACGTTAGACTTTATTAACGCGCGCAAGTCCCGAGACGTCCATAACGCAAGGGTTAGACCACAGTCCGAGAACCTGAGAAATTCAAGACAACTTAGATGGGGACAAAGAGAGCATTTATCTTGCAGCGACAATGGGACGACAGACGAGCAGACAGGAAGTTGTTAAATAAAGTTTTCACGTGGCAGAAAAGAAGCAGACCGCGAGACCGGTTCCGAGGTATCAGCGGTGTCCTAATTAGACGGAAGTTAGTGGCACTGGCGGCTAAAACCGTAGAAACAGGCGTCACAGCGAGACCTTTGACCGGGTACGTAAAAATATCGAGACAAAATCGAACGAGGCTCCACCGTCGCGTCGCCAGGTGCGTTGAACTTTCGATCTACTCCCGGTTCCCGTCGGCTAATAATTTCGGAAAGAGAAATAATTAATCAGCCGGAATCTGATGCGAGTCCATAAATAATTATCTGAAACGATGAACATTCTGAAGCTTTGGAGGGTTATCGATTCGTGTATACAAAAATTTCGTGATACGCGACACGAAAGATTCTAATTTGGCGACGAGAAACGGGTTTTCAGCCAGAGAAATAATGAATTTTAACCGGAATGCGATGCGAGTCCGTACCATAATTAACTAAAATGGCGAATATTTTGAAGCTTTGAAGAGTTATCGATTCGTCTATACAAAAATTTCGTGATACGCGACACGAAACATTCTAATTTGGCTACGAGAAACGGGTTTTCAGCCAGAGAAATAATTAATTAACCGGAATGCGATGCGAGTCCATGCCATAATTATCTAAAATGGCGAATATTTTGAAGCTT
>CM052198.1:9743170-9759715 GCA_028455805.1 Lasioglossum figueresi | reverse complement strand
ATGTGTGCGTATTTATTGAAGCATATTTAGTTGAGTTTGGTTGAATTAAGAATGCTTGAATTTGGCTTGCAAAAGGGTGAATTTGGAGTGCAAAACCAATATAATAGTAAAGACAGCTATAAAACAAAATGCAACGAGAGCCACTTTCCGTCATGTAGACAGGAACGAAGGTTGCACAATCCCGGTTCTACATTGAACGTACACTTGACTAAAATCCGAAAGAGCTACTCGTCCAACAACCGAGGCTCTCATTAGTCACTCGCCGAGCGTTGATCCAAAAAGGGATGTTCCGTGAGAGCGCATCAGCCTATTTCCGGTTGCAGCGATGCCGCAAATAGCGCTGCTAAAAAAGAACCGTCGACTCCGGAGGTGGCCGGGCAAGAAAAGTTACGGTAACGGTAACGCGTGGCTCTTCACAATGAAACGGTCGCGTTATTCTCCATCGTTTCCGTGCTTAATGGCGACGGCCGCGTTTCCGTCAAAGCGGTGCAGGCCGAACCCATCATCCCTTGTTTCATCTTGCGCCAGGCTACACCCGGAAAACCCATTATTTCGCCATCTGTCCGCGGCGCCGTTTGACTGGCATCGCCACGTGCTCGTCCCGATTTCCAAGCGTAAACGCTCTTTACGATTACGTCGGCGAACTACCGCTCCGTAAGAAAACGCGGACTCTGAAACGGAATTTATCGTAACGAGTCGAACTTGAAAAATATTGTCGAAACTGACTACAGTAAAGTAGCGATCTAGTTTTCTGAGGATTTACACGATCACTGTCCCTTTGGCTACCCCTTCCACTGGGGAGCATACCCGCGAGGGGACCAGAACCTCGAGCTGCCTCGGCCTTTACATTAGGGAGTGATCAAGTACCTTGGAAACAAGTTCGAACTTTGTTTGATTGAATTTGAACTCTCTATGAGTACTTCGAAAAATAGAAATAGTACTCTTAAATACTGCGGTTATTTCATTACGGTTACATTGGGGAGTGATCAAGTATCTCGGAAACAAGTTCCAACTTTGATTGAATTCAAACTCTGTATAAGTACTTCAAAAAATAGAAATAGTACTCTTAAGTACTACGGTTATTGCATTACGGTTACATTGGGGAGTGATCAAGTACCTCGGAAACAAGTTCGAACTTCGATCGATTGAATTCGAACTCTCTATGAGTACTTCGAAAAATAGAAATAGTACTCTTAAGTACTACGGTTATTACATTACGGTTACATTGGGGAGTGATCAAGTACCTCGGAAACAAGTTCGATCTTTGATTGAATTCAAACTCTGTATAAGTACTTCGAAAAATAGAAATAGTACTCTTAAGTACTACAGTTATTGCATTATGGTTAAATTGGGGAGTGATCAAGTACCTCGGAAACAAGTTTGAACTTTGATCGATTGAATTCGAACTCTCTATGAGTACTTTGAAAAATAGAAATAGTACTCTTAAGGATTACGGTTATTACATTAGGTTACATTGGGGAGCGATCAAATACCTCGGAAACAAGTTCGAACTTTTATCGATTGAATTCGAACTGTCTATGAGTACTTCGAAAAATAGAAATGGTACTCTTAAGTACTACGGTTATTGCATTACGGTTAAATTGGGGAGTGATCAAGTACCTCGGAAACAAGTTCGAACTTTGATTGAATTCAAACTCTGTATCAGTACTTCGAAAAATAGAAATAGTACTCTTAAGTACTACGGTTATTAGATTACGGTTACATTGGGGAGTGATCAAGTACCTCGGGAACAAGTTCGAACTTTGATCGATAGAATTCGAACTCTCTATGAGTACTTCGAAAAATAGAAATAGTGCTCTTAAGTACTACGGTTATTAAGTAGCGCGATCGATGCAGTTATAAAACAAAATTTCCCTACGCGATCTCTGTCCCTGCTGGGAACAGGTGATGGTAGCTAGATCGCGACTTTACTGTATACTGTTTTGACTATACATGTTGTATCCTGCACGGATCAGAGCAGCGGCACAGCTGGTTTTTACTAAACGGCATATCTCTCGTTGGGATCGCGCGCATGATGCACGCCTGCTCGTGATTATCGTTCCAAGGGCGCTCCGAAATAAGATTGAGCATACCTGGAGAGGCACGCGAGGATAGCCACCGACTCAAGGATGACAACGTAACGCCGTCGTTGTCCCCGTACGATTCTGCTTCGGTTCCCCTTCGTTCCCACGCTTTGCTCCCGGCGCGGCGCGGCGTCGCGTCGCGTCGCTCGCTTCAACGTCTTCGACGCGACCTTTCGGCTCGTCGCCGTGGATAATGAGATTTAATATTGGTTTTACAGGGCTGCCAGGTGTTTCAGGTTGCAGCGCGTACGAACGTCGTATTCGGAATTGCAACAGGCAGATTAATCCCGCCGTTTATGGCAGCTAATGGCTCCGCGCGCGACGTTCGCTGGGACCTCGATGAAGGATTGAACGCTCAAGTTAATGAGATCGAGCGGGAATTGTTTCGGCGCACAACCACTAGCTGTTTCGTATGTTGCTTGCACGTGTAATGTGCGATTTTAGAATGTCGAGAAATATGGACGATCAAAGTGAGCATTTCCGACGCATTTTGTGTTGAGACGCAACGATGAGATCTTCGAAACTTTCTCTAGAATTTCACACCCAGTCCCAAAGACTTCGACCACGCGACTAGAGGAAACAAATTCAATGTTCATTGTTGGGGTTGAAAAATAGGGGTAGGGGAAGGATCCGTTTCTCTCAGGGGAGGATAAGGGATGACTCGATCACGCAATTAAATTAATTAATTTACGCCTGTTCAGAAGATAAGCGTTTATTGGAGCACCAATCTGCAATAATGAAAAATGATCTCTCGGATCAGAGGACGATCGCTGTCAAATTCTAAACTGTCGAAAAATTGCGACAAACAGATGGTATATCGAGTATTTTGAAAATATATAGATGGATTCAATTATTCACAATGCGCCAATTGTAATCGTCCAATGCGTCACAGGTTGTCCACCCCTGCCGTATAGATAGTAATTCAGGGCTAAATAATTATCTACGATGAAGCTGTTCGCGATTTTGTAATCTCGATCGAATGCGATGCGATAGAAGACGATAGTCTCGACATGTAAAATGAATTCGCGAGTCTGGCGAGCGATTCACGGTGTTCGCAATTGACAAGCGAGGGTTGTTGTGGTAACGATTGAAAAATGTGAGACGACGCGATGTTTTTCCCGCGATAAATTGTAATTTTATTAGTTTGGCCTTGAGTATTCCACCATTGATCCCGGGTAATGAGAAGTTTTGTGCACTCGGTTCGGCAAGACTTGAATTCTACCAGGCCGGTTGCACATTTGAGATTCGAGGGCATTGGAAGCGTTGAAGCTCCATTGCAGTGCACACCGAAGCTGGGACGGATCGCAAGGCTAACCGTAGTGCTGCCGGCGAAGGACGTTCCAGTGGAACTCTGCTGTGGATCACTGCGTGTTGAGATCTTATGATCAATGGTAAGAGAGCTCTCTTAGTTTTACATTAGAATAGCCATTTAGAATATAATTTATTCGTATCACGTTGGTTTCCTTAAATGCGGTTTAAATGCTGAGCCTTCGTAATTTATGTATTATTTTATTTAATCGAATAAATCTTTCCGTGTCTTGCTTCGGCTTTTCCTCGTAATCCGTCGAGGTTTTTTACGCCAAAGCAAGAATTTGTTTAATCGGGAAATGGTGTATTATTATCCTAGTATAAGTTCGAACGTTGTTCAATTTTTTAAATTCGTTTCTGCGCTAGGAGTTCTATCTCTTTAAATTACTAAACTAATTGCAAACAGAAGCGACTGAAGAATCTGTAGATTAGTGGTTAACGATAATGTTTCGGCTGGTAGGATTCGCGGTTGACGGTGTTCCCGGACGGGGCTGCATTGTGCGATGTACATCGGCCAGTGCGTGAAAAGGTTCCGCCGGCGGACTCGTAATACCGGGAGCCGTCACGTTCCCATATTACCGTCAGATGAGATAAAACTAGCACAATGCGTTCGACGCCGTTCGCAGACGATTGTTTCAGGTTGCTCGGGGATCGGAAGGAGGTCAGCCCGTTCCGTTTAATTATCCAGCCAGACAGTCAGAGCTCCTCCCGCGCGTCCCTTGCGCCACGGTGGAAATACAGAAAATGACGTCTCCGCTCTCCAGACGCGACACAACCGGATCGAAGTGTCGGCCCGTCGACAAAGCCGCCGAGAAAATGAATATACGAACGGGTGCCACGATAACGCGTTCGATGTCGCGGAAAGTCTGCGCGGCCGCGCCCGCCCGTCGGAACAGAATCGTCTCGCGTGCTAACGCTATTCTATGCCCGACGGCAACTTCCACCGAAGCGGTTACCACTCGACTAGATAGCCGGAGATACAATAAACGGAATAGGAAAAGTTTAATACTTTCGTCGCCGTTCTTGTCAACAGTCCGGTCGATAGCGACCGATCACGACCCCGGCTTCGAATCTTTCATCTGTTTCAACCCTCTCACGCTCCTTCGACGATTCAACCATTTAATATTTTTACATGCCGTAAAATGATTGATCTCTTTCTGGGTTGTTGAATTTTAATCGATTTTTTACAGTAATGTTAAAGAAACGTCTCCAAAGTAAAACTTGTTGGTCAAGGTAGCCGTCGTTATAGTGGAAGTTGAATGTTTGGGACGTTCGTCGTTTATAAGTGCACGGCGGATTTTATGCACTCACGGCGAAATGAGTAGGTGTATAATGTTATATATTATTTTCAACCCACTATTAAGGAAGAAAATGAATTTCTATTTCACTCGAGTTTGATGCAATTCAGTTTGAATATTTTTATTTTGTATAAAGATACGCTGCTGTTTATAAAACTGTCGTAAAGACGTGCAAGCTTGTCGATTTAAGCGTTATTTGTAAATGCGACAGCGGATTCGTTAGAACTTCGGAGTAGAAAGCTGTTTATATTTCGCGAAGTAATTAGAAACTCCCGTGCAATCGTATCCTACGTCTATTTCTGTGAGACGCGAATGACTATAAACGGTCATAAATGCATTAAATCCGCAGACTAATGCTTTCAGAACCTGCGTTCTGAGGAAATTAAAAATGCCTTTAGAAATTGCCGCGGTACGCATCCACTGGAAAGAAGAAGAATGCACATGATGGGCGTATGATGAAACTTGTGTGCTTTACATCTGACTACGCAATCTCCGAGCGTTGTATCGTCGTACAACATCTCGGGAGACTTCAAAGAAGTAATAACTGTGAATTTATGCCAGATTGTGAACGTTCCACATTCGTAGCAGCTTTTTCAATTAAATGATAGTATAAAGTGCCATTCGAAGTCTGTGTAATCGCTTCAGCGTCTCTAATCAGCGAAAGAGAATTTTTTCTCAACGTAATAAAAATGAGACTACTGCTGAAAGATTCGTTGATTTTATTTTTCAATTATTGAAATTATAATGACGCTTTCAATGGAAATAATTATACGCATTGTTGTATTCAAGCACATCTTTATATCTATAAAAACGCTGTCCTGACTCGCTCACTCATCAACGCCCAGGCTAAACCGTTTGACATGGAAAGCTGAAATTTTGCACAGGAGTTTCCTTTACGATCTATACAAGGGATAAGAAAGGATATTTCTAAATTCAACCGCTAAGGGGGTGAAAAGGGGTTGCAACGTTTGTACGAGAAATATTTCGTTCGTGGTCGGATTTACTTGAAAATTGGTCTTAACGTTCATCGATACAATTATTTCGCTTTAAAGTTGTCTTGTTTCCGTAAATGTATCTGGAAACTAATATATAAGTACGTAATTATTATCTTATCGCTAAACCGTTGCTTCAAAGTTAACCGTCAGAGAGATCTACGGAGCAACGCGAAAAGCGAAATGGAATTGAACGGCATAGATTATCATCGATCGGTAGAAACCGATAGCCCCAAATATGTTTCGGGACAATTTTGTAACGTTTACGTCTCGAGGCGCGAAACTACCCACACCGGAAAGAGATACTTTAAGTATAAACCAAATAGACATAACCCTTAGGTACGTCGTAGTTTTTCAAGAATCAACTCTTTACAAATTCAATTCAAACTTATATTTGACAAATGCGGTAAAATGGTGCAAATAAGCCTAAAAATCGGTATGGGTGTCGTTATTGAGGTTTTTTGGGACGTTACTTACAAAAATGGCATCAATTTTTAAATCCAAGATGGCGACATGACATAAAATTAAAATTATATAGGGGAGAATGGGGGGGTTGAAAGGTTTTATTTTCCGAGGGCATTAAACGGTTTCCTGTGCGAGCAAAGCCGCGGGCAAAAGCTAGTATTATAATAAAAATCACAGAAAATCTATATACAGTGGGTGTACAAAGTATTCGTACATCTTTTAAAAACGAAAAATCTTTTTCGAAGTTGGAGCCAACAGTCCTTTTTCCAATCCTTCTAACGTCTCAAGGAAACTCAAGCTGTTGGATCCAATTTTGAAAAAGTTATTCATTTTTAAAAAGTGCACGAATTCTTTATACATCCAATTGTAAATTCTACGATGTCATGTTCATAAGGCAACACATGCCAGCCGTTATTAGAGCTCGGTAGGTACATACACTGTGAAACTACGCATTGTCTTATAAAAATTCTCAGAGCCCATAAATGCTCGAAGATCCACTCATCGACGAGCACGATGAGATAATCATGCGACAACCTTCTGAAACCACAGTCCGGAGGAGAGCAGCGGCACAAAGAGGATCTCACAATGAAGCGGATCGGGTGCCGGGAGGAAAGGAGCCACTTAAATGTTTCAATTCCTCACGCGACACGAGAAATCCACATAAAAGCTCTAGTCACTTCATCGAACACGGAACGACAGCTCAGCTTTAAGTGGCGAGATCACGGAGCAGCGAGTGGCGCAGCGTATGAGGGATATAAAAAGAAAGGAACATGAGAGATAAAGAGAGAGAGAGAGAGAGGGAGATATAGCGATCACGTGGAAACGCGATCATTACCATGCCATTTCTTCGAGGGGGGAAGCAACAAAAGTGGCGTAAGGTCCGAAGAAAAAGCAAACGGGGCCATTCTAACTGCCGGTACCTTCGAGCGTCGCGTAATCGAGTAATGCAAATTCAACGGCCGACCACCGCCGATTTTCTTAGGTGGCTCGGTATTCGTGGCGCGCATTTTTCCCGTCGCGAGAATTTCTTTTTCCCGATGGTTGCCACCGGTATTTGCACGGGCCCTCTCTCTATCTCAATCTTTCTCCGTCTCTCTCTCTCTCTATATATATATATATATAGTATATCTCTTTCTCGGTCCGTTTACGATCATTTGGACTCCTCCGCTCGACTGCTATAGGGAACCGCGTTTTATCGCCGTCCCGTATCTATGCGGTGAAAATTGACGTCGAGTTTAAACATCCGACATGTTATACCTCGTTATCTGCGAATCGTAAAAGCTCGGGTACAGAGCCGGCCGAGCGAGCCACGTCTTTTACTCCGACAACGTCAACTTGCGCGTAAATTTTCTCCGATTTCTACGGGGCCCAGTCGGCCGGTTCCATGAAAAGTTTCGACCCGGCTCGCTTGTTAATATCGATAGGAACGAGTTTCTGCCGCGACTGGATACCCACTCTGATCGATAATACCGTCCATCGAGATTTTCTTTCTTTATGTCTGCCCGGGATCCGCTAACTTCCAGTCCGAACGCGGTGGAACGAGATTTTGTATTTAAATCATTCTCCCCGGAACAGAAAAGTTCTCGCGTTCCCCCGTCGCTCTTAGCAGCTTCTTAGCAGCTCTCCGAGGATAATTGGGTTTCTGCTTACTGGACGAGCGTACGCTGACTTCGATGCACAGTCCGTCACGTAATCGATGGCACGCGCTTTGAACCAGAATAATTTTATACGATGTTGCGCGATGTCGTCCTGGATGTGTTTATTCGTTGAACAGGGTTAGGCAACGACAGGTTTTTTATTTATTTGAAAGCATCCTGTAATTTATTTTGCGTTATTTGTGATAAACGATTGATCGTCAACCTTTTTTCCGTTTCGTCAAATTTTTCTGGACGATTCTGTCGAAAACCAAAAGAGATATTAACGAAGTTTTAATCCGAAGTTTTGATCCTATTTACCGGACACAAGAGATTTGCGATAACAAATTGATTAATTAATTTTTTTTTATGCCGTAGCACGTTAAAATCATTATTTTATTGTTCTCGGGTGTATCACTGTTTCTTAGCGTTTTCTATTGGGTTGTTCGGAAAGTAATTTCGTTTTTTCCCGACAGAGGATTTAATTGTATTTTTTTGCACCCAACTTCACACTTAAGCGCAATAATCATTATATGTTTTGAGAGCTGATATAGCAAGGCTTGTGTGTGAAAAAGTCCAATTATTTCTACGCAGTAGTTTTTGGATGGTGTCCTTTTAAAGATGGAGAGCTGTAAGCAGCATTTTCGTCATATTTTACTTTTTTACTATAGAAAAGGTAAAAATGCTATTCAAGCCAGAAAGAAATTAACCGATGTGTATGGAGAAGATGTGTTGACGGTACGCCAGTGCCAGAATTGGTTTGCAAAGTTTTTTTTTTAAGTTTTTTTTTTGTTTAATTATTAAGTGTGAAGTCATCAGCTGGACAAACTGAATGATGCACTTCAACAGAGAAGGCCAGAATTATTCAACAGAAAAGGTGTAGTGTTCCACCAAGATAATGCGAGACCACATACAAGTTTGGTCACTCGCCAAAAGCTTTTACAGCTTGAATGGGATACAATGACACACCCACCATATTCTCCAGATCTGGCACCTTCGGATTATTATTCGTTCCGGTCACTGCAAAATTTTTTAGACGGTAAAACCTTCGCTTCGAACGAGGAGGTCAAAAACCACCTCGATCAGTTTTTTGCCAGCAAAGACCAAAAATTTTATGAGCGTGGAATCATGCTCCTACCAGAAAAGATGGCAAAAGGTATTGGACCAGACTGGCCAATAAATAATTTAATAAAATATTTGTTCGTTATACGAAAATTGTCTTTCATTTTCACAAAAAAAAAAACGAAATGACTTTCCGAACAACCCAATATAATCGGAAACGTTGCGTTGTCTCGGGGAATAAGGTATTTAACTAATGTTTTCTAAAGGTGGTTCGGATCCCACCGTAATAAACAGTAGGTCTCGCTGAAAAGGCGACAGGGAGAGTGGAAAGAAGGGAGAGATTGGTAAATGGATTTGAAACCCTGAGGGGACCAAATAATCATATCAATGTCAACTAATGTTTTCTATATCTTAAACAAAAATGATTGTAATACATCAATTTTATTTTTAATAATAAAATGATACTAGCTAAAAGTAACTGGTACCTTTACTTTACCCTATTGGTTGTGCGAATCGTTGCGTTAGGTGTGCGTGGAGCGGACGCGGACCGTTTAGCGCGTATCAAGGAATCCGAAAACAAGGGTGGCAAAACGTGGCAGTGTTGCTCCGTTGACAAGTTCACCCTCCTGCTACCCAATGACCCAGAGTCTAGCAAGGGTTCCAGCACGCCGGCACGGAACAATCGCATTGACAAACGAGCTATAAGTGGCCTAATCGAGCCCCTCGCTCCCCTGGGAAGGGCGCGTTCCACAGGAAGGGCACAGGAAGACCGAGCCCACCCGCATTCGAACGTCGCCCTTGACAAATGTCCGTTGACGATTAAATCAGTCCAAGGGATATGCTAGTCTCGGCGTCATGCGATATTTACGCTCTCGACGCGACGACCAACGAAACGCCATTCTGAACGGGTCTGTAGATCGCAGAGATCTTCGGTCGTTAGGGGTTGTAAGAATCTAATCAATTAAACTTTTACGATGATATAAAATGTATCTCGGATGTGCAGCCTGTTATATTTTTACTCGTTGCATAAACTTCGTCGAAAATACGTAAACGCTTTACGATGTTGTAACATGCATGCGAATATTTGAACACTATAAAAATCTATCAAGCATTGAAAGTAATTGATATGTGTTTTTTTTAATGGAATTCAGTAAATCGAATTCATTTTTTGTACGATTTTTAATGTAACATGCGATTGAATGGTTTTTATTTAATCGTTTTCCGTATAGGAGCATTTTTGTAATTACAAGCATTGTCAAATGTAAAAGCGATCATGTTGTGTTTGATGTTGAATTTATGTTTCGTTTGTCAACATTTATATCTATCTGAACCGTTCTTCCTCTATGTGTCATATTTATTGTTAGAAAAATGTGTGATCGATGTAATTACTGTAACCGTAAAACTAAATTGCGGTGCAAGTGGTTAATGGACATATTCTCCACATTGAAAATAAGAACAATTAAAATGACAGACACAGGATTCGTTTGATCGAATCATTTTTGCCAGGAGTTTAGACAGGAGAGAAGCCGGTCGCTACGTGGATCGATTCGGAGATCGATCGATCTCGCATCCGATGAATATTCCTCCCGCGTATCCTCGATGGTTTTGCCGGACGATCGTGTCCATTAACCGGTCGCGCCATTTTTGCAGCGGGTAATTACGCTAAGACCGAGCGACCGAGAGCGTTTTGTTAATCGCGAGGGGCCAAAACTCGCCGAAGGACTTCGAGTTCCTTTCGCGACGATAATATCGGCGCGTTACGATACTCGCGGGATGGAATTCCGCGTTCTCCATTTACGTTGGCAGCAGCGGCCGGAGTCTGCCGATCATAAAACGTCGAAAAAGCAATTTCACCTCGCCTTGAGTTTAGTCGCCGGCAATTAACGGCGTGGTCGGTGGACGTTGGAATATCGGACGAACATTAATCGACACAGTAACTGCTTTCCCCCTCTCGAAACTTAATTGCCCGTTGTGTCCGCGGACACTAACGAGAATCAAACAAGTGCAAGAGCTTTTCCCGGTTTTTTCTCACCGACAGCGTTTCGAATTTCGCGGTGCTTTCGTACCCGCTTACACTCGCGAAAGAGATCCCAGTCTCTTTTCTCTCTTCGTGCTCTCTGTTTCCGGCGCGCGCGCGCGCGACAAATTAAATTGCTTTTCGCTTCGGTTTCGAGCCCGACGCATTTTTTCTGAAATATGGCCTCAAGCTCAATTCTCGGGAACACGAGGCTTTTTTATGAAGAAATTTAATTGCATATTTCCAACGATTCCCTTTTCACGCAGCATAACTCGGTTATTCCCGGGTCGCGCGCCAACAATTACGCGACAAAGTCAAGAACCCACCCCCGGTGAAAATACAAGTGGCGTTCTTCTTTTATTTTTTGTTTCCGTTGCAGTTGTCGCAACGGTGAATTTGTCAAAGCCGAAACCTCGGAAGAGCAGAAAGGAGATAGAGAGAGAGAGAGACCAATACACGGGGGAAAATTGTTCGCTCGAAAAATAATATCGTTTCCGAACCGGGAAACGTCTCCTCTCGTTCCATTAAGCTAAAAATATCCATCGTTATCGGTCGAGCGCGCCGCCCGGCAATAACTCGCTGGCCGGTTCTTACGCGGGGCAAATCAAATTTATTGCTTGTCCCGCGATTTAAAATATGATTCGTATTAAAATCGACAGAGTCGACGATTTGATTCATCGGCCGGGGAGGGGAACAAAAAAAAAACGACGACCGATGGAAACGTTCGCGCAGAAGGCGCGCAGTTAATAGAGATGATTGGTCGGTTGGCTGCCTCCGTTCGGCCGGCACCGCGATTTTTGTCGACTGTCATTCGATTCGGAATAAACTGACGTTTTCCCGACAATCGAGAGAGAGAGAAACTGCCGCGACAGATCCGGGAATAATGGTAAGCAAAGGTCAGCGAACGCCGAACTCGGTCTTGAGGGGACAATTCCCATTTAGAGCCGTCAATACCAGAAAATTTCCGAGAGGAAAGGGTTAACAGTTTGCAGACGTGTTGGGAAATATTTTCAAATAGTGTAATTTCCATGCAAC
Source organism: Lasioglossum figueresi (assembly GCA_028455805.1). NCBI lineage: Eukaryota > Metazoa > Arthropoda > Insecta > Hymenoptera > Halictidae > Lasioglossum > Lasioglossum figueresi. The sequence continues at coordinate 9,747,820 of CM052198.1, read as the reverse complement.
TCCAACAATCATTATTTAAATTGTTATTTTCAATAGCGTGTCTAAAGCGTGTTCAATGAAACGGGAAAAGATTGAGAGAATTCATGAATGCTGTAATATTGTTTTTAATGTAACAAAGTCGTTAAGGGATGCAATCAATTTTTATATTACTCGTGCTTCCCACAATCGACGCAAAACATTTTTATTTTGCATAAAGACCCGCAATCTGGTCGTCAATAGATCAATTCGTTGGGTGAAATATAAAACGGGAAAAGATCGAGAAAATTAAAGAACGCTATAATATTGTTTTTATGTAACAAAGTCGTTAACGAATGCAATCAATTTTTATGTTACTCCTGCTTCCCAGAATCAATGTAAAACATGTTTATCTTGCATAAAGATCCGCAGTCTAATCATGAATAGTTCAATTTTGAAATCTATGCCAGGTTCATTTGCGAGAAAATATTTTAGAAGTTTCTCGGGCAGAACAAATAACGCGAACAGCACTAAATGGTCTTTGAAAATGATTTTCAAGGTTTTGGTTGTTAAGGATCTTTCAGGATTATCGCCGAAGGCGTGCAAAATTGGATTCCCATCGTATCTTGCGACCGCGGGCGAATTTTCGCAACGTTGCACGGTTTTGCAAGTTGCGAGCCCGTCCATCCATTCCTTGAAACAACTTCGATATTACCCGTTCCAATGTAACGACGTGTATTCAACGAGAATCCACGGGTAACTCAATTTACTGAGAAAATAGACACGACGGATTTCCTCGGTAATTGATACAATTTCACTGTTTCCGTAAGTCGAACCGAAATCCGTACATGTTTCGTTGGAAAATACGACGGCGAATTAATTAATTTTCGCTCGGATACTTCGTTAAGGTTAAACAGAATGTTTCGGGAGAATCGTAACTTCGGAACTCGAATCGATAATGTCCCATCCATTCAGGAATGAGCGAAAACAGCTCGGTGTAATTAAGTTCGTTAGCACGCTGAAAGTTCGATGAGTTTTTCGCGTTGCCGTGTACGTACAACTCCGTCGAACGTCTCTATTTGGAAATCGAATTATCATGATGCTGCAGGTATAATCGACTAACACGCTATCTTATCGTTTGTTCCTCGACAATATGACGTACAAAATTTAGGTAGTGCATTGTGCAATCAATGGTAATGTACAGCAGCGGATATAGAAGCTGCTCCCGTGCGAATACGAGAACGAATTTTACCGTTCGCGGTAGCAGATTGGCAAGAATTGAAATGCTACATTAAAATATAATTTACTCGACGCGTTTCTGTTGCAACGTAAAAATTGAGATACGTTTCATTTCATCACAGCGTTGTGGTCATTTATCATTTGTCACTCTTGCGTCTAATGTAGACCCGACTTGCAATAAACTGCAGCGAAAGAAAAATACTAAACACATATAACCTGGAAGCACAATAATAAAGTATATTTGAGTTCAATGTTTACTTCAAATCTTTCGATGGTCATTTGAGAAAAAAAGAAATAGTTTATCCAGAGCTAACAAACTCGCAATTTGGACCACGTAGCACAACAGATAGCTGACCCAGAAATTTTTCGTCTAGAATCCTATAAAAGTTATTCCGCGAGCGTTCAACGTTCCAGAGAGCTCGGAAAAGGTTTGGGAGAGAGAGCTCGCGACTGCATAAAACAATCCGCAATCCAATCCGTGCAAAAATTCTGGCGGTCGCGTAGGCCGGTGATATTTGTCAAGCTTTATTTTATTTTTCCACGGTCGAACCCCGCGTGTTGGGGAAACGGGACACGTACAGGAGATATAAATGAAGCGAGCCCGAGGTTGTTCGCCCGCTTCGTCGCGACCAAACTCTGGTTAAAGACACGCGGCGAGGGGCTTCGCTCCAGTTTAAACGTAACCCCCGTAAGAGGCGGGGGTGGATAGACGTGTCTGGCTTCGCGGCGAGCTTCGTTAAATCGATATCTCGCAGTATAGAAACGTATACATATTTCGCAGACGACAGTTCTTCTGTCAGCAGCCGTTGTAACTTCGTAAGCGTCGCGCGGACCGCCGAGAAATGAAGTCGCCGACGCGGATAATTATGCAAACGAGCCGTGTAACTTGCGCGAATCGAATTTCCGCGGAAACCTCGTTACCCGTCGATAAACCCGCCCTCGAACGTATACGCACCACCATACGCACACGCGCTGCAGACTTTCACGCAAATTTTTTCTGCGTCTAAAAGAAGCGGTCCGATCGAAATTTATTTCATTAATTTTACAGATTTAATAGCGTTATTAACAGACTGCGGATTTTTATGCATTTACGAAGAAATTGGTTGGGCAAAATATAAAACAGTATAAGATTAAAAGAGTTCAAGAACGTTGTATTTAATATCGCTTTCAATGTAACAAAGTCGTTAAGGGATGAAATCAATTTTTACGCTATCCCTGCTTCCCACAATCGATTCAAAACATTTTTATTTTGCATGAAGATCCGCAGTCCAGTTTTTAAAGTAAGCTAAAATGAAGTATTTGCTTGTTCCCCTTCATGTGTGTTTTACGTCGCACAGAGAATAATTAAAAAATATTAAATCATGTTTGAAGTTCTTAAAAATCATTGAAAATTTCGGTCCATATGAAAAAGCAATTTTCGAACTTTCATATATTTCTATACCTCCCCGCATCTCCGGACAAACATCAAAGGATCGCGCAGAAATTCCGTGGGCGAATTAAAACGTTAATTGTAGACAGTTTCGTCGCAGCGAAGTTTGTTCGACGGAGTAAAATCACGAATAACGCCCGGAACGTTTTGAGCTTAATTAGCCGAAGAGATTTCAGCAAAATTTCGGGCCGTTGCTCGTCAAGGCAGGAAATCGTGAAAGTTCGATGATTCCACCTTTGAACTCCGATGCGACAAGCTGTCACGCGCCCGTGATTTTTCAATGGAATCATTTCGCCGATGAAATTAAAAAGAACGAAATTGTTCGCGAGTCACAGTTTGGGAAGGTTACACGCGAATACCCGACGGGATTAACCGTGATGCAATATATCAACGGTCCGAGAGACGCGTTATTAAATATTCCGCACAGAAAAAGCTTATGCGCCGCGCGAATGTGCAATCCGTTTCGATTGAAAACCAATTAATCTATTTTTTGTAGTAACACAATAAAAAATTTATTTTGGGGTAATAGTGATCCGACGCGAAGGAACGTCGAACATCAAACACTCGGTTAAAATGAGAATTCTAATATGTATGATTTTTTCGCAAAACGTAAATATCGATGGGAGAATGCTACAATAGTTGCAGTTTATAAAAGCAAATGCAAATTTTGTTGCCGAACATAATAGCTTGTTTGAAATCCAGCTTTTCAGTTTTATCCTGTCGGCAAAGGAACCTGCGGAAATTTTTTACATCTTTTCGTGAAGAGCCTTTCATGAAAGTCCGTTTGCGGACAAAGTCTCGCTTTGAAAACAACCAGCTATTATATGCTTCATTAAATAGAATTCAGTTTTAAAAGATTTTCGACACGAACGAAAAACGCGATTTAAAATCCAGGTTCAAATGTAAATATTTCTCAATGGGCGTATGATTTTTTGGTCTTAACGTATTAAACGTTTACAAAAACTTAAGCTTAAATAATGTAGGGGAAATTTTAAATTTGATGTCTTTCTATTATATCAACCCTTTGCACTCGAAGCAATTTTAACTCGAAAATTAAACATTTCTTCCGACCTAAAATAACTCCATTCTATACGATTTTTTTTCGTTTTATAGATATGAAATTGATATATTACCCCATACGATAGTTAAATGTTTAGTAATTGACTAAATACCAGCATATTTAATAGTTAAATGTTCAATAATATCGATCTTAAGTTGCTTAAGCAAAAAAAAATGTTTTAAATGATATCGGCGCATAGGTTCGATCACATGTTACTACAACACTATTTGCAAATTAGCACAATATTATTTCTCAACGTTTCGATATACATTTAGATCATTTCCAAGAGAATCAAGTAACATTGCGTCTGTAAACACAAAATAAAAAGAATTAATAAATCATGAAACGAAAAGAAAAAAACCGGAACCAATTATACCATGAAAAAATAAAACAAAACATAATTGTTACTCATTTGCTTAGTGTCACGAAAAAAAATTTTAAACTATACAAATTAACAACCTGCGGGTGACAACCCATGTTGCTGCTACGACAGCAGACATGGTAGTAACCAACGTGAAGAAAATGGAAACTAATATGGCCGATGATTTATCGATCTATTGGTCGAGCCAAAATCATGCGGGAAATTCAAATGCAATTTTGAACCAAACATAAAAATAAACTAACATTTTCCATATTTTTCTTTGCTACCATCTCTAAATATTTTTTTTGTTTCCATTAATATGGTAAACAATATTACAAAATATTTAATAGTGTAAACAATATTTTGAGTAATGGTACAGCAATTTTTAGTGGCGACTCTGGATCACCGCTCGAGTGCTAAGGGTTAAATAGTTTTGTAGTTTCTGTCACGCAAAAACTCCGAGCGGGTTGCCTTCTGAAGGGGAACCGAAAATTGAGGAGTGGCGAAGCCTTCAGAAGGGTACCGAAAATTGAGCCCCCTAGTTTATAATAAATTTGAATTAACACAGTAGGGTATCCCTCAAACGAATTACTCGTGGTGAATTGG
>CM052198.1:9715210-9734685 GCA_028455805.1 Lasioglossum figueresi | reverse complement strand
CTATATTATTCCACGTCGCAGGAAATTTTTGGTATTCACAAGAGCCCGCTCAACGATGTCTAACATTTCGCTTTTGCACAGTAGCACACGCAGTTCATTTTCCAGAAATTATTTCAAAGGTGAAATAGCATAAAAATACGCAGTGAAACTATGAAGTCTTCCAAAAATTAAATTATTCCACGTCGCAAGAAATTTTTGGAGCTGACACGAGGCCGCTCAACAACGTCTAACATGTCGCTCACGAACAGTAGCACGTGGAGTTCATTTTCCAGAGATTATGCGAAAGGTAGGAAGGCGAGATAACTCGGAAGACGTCTTCCAGGTTCTTCCTGAAAATTTTTATTCCCCGACGCGGGGCCGACGCACAATTTTCTTCCGGAATAGTTTCCATTCTCAACACGAAAGCCGAAACGACAACGTGGCCGGAGCGGATGATAGCATACAAAGAGGTTCTAGCCGGCGCGATGTCTCGTTTTAGAAAAATGCGAGCGGTGCGCCTCGAATTACGCCCAATCCTATCCCCTACGAAAAGCGGGAAATTGAAAAATGATAGACGCGCGGCCACCGTCAGGATGTCAGGGGCCATAGGAATTTAATATCCCCGTGAATCTGCGGCCCCCTTCAACCCCCTGCCCACCGGCGGAACACAGTTTCCGGTACACGTTGCTCGCGGATGATGAAAGTAGCGTGGTCGTGTGTCGTTATCAAATTTATATTCCCCGTCGTCGATAATGGTATAACTGTGATTTAACACATCGAATGGCGAGGTAGAAAAACGAAGCTTGTTTTCTCTTCGAGAATGAAAAAGTTCATGAAAATCGCAGGCGGCAGTTCGACTACTGGTACACGAATTAAATTGATGGGAGCAGTTCATATGGGACAATCGGATGCAAGATCGTCAGGGTGGGGGGATGCGCACACAGAATTAACTCGGTAAGGGTAATTTGCTGTTCAGAACTCGGCGATAGCAATAGGGTGTAACTTCTGATTAAAGTTTCCCTCGCGGAACGATATCCACTTGTCAAGAAGCTGTTTTCGAGTTTCCCGAGGGTGTGTGCGCGTCGAATGAAAGTCGTGGCCGGAGGCTAAAAGCAAAGTTCCCGAACCATAGCCGCGGCCAAGGAGTTAGTCTAATGTTGTTGAGCGGCGAAGAAGTAGCCGGAAGTCGCCAAAAATCCGCTCAACGAAAATCCCATCTACGTGACTTCGTTCGATCATCGGGGACACCGGTATCACCGTGATACAACTACCCGTGGATCCTCTGCGTGCATAACGCGGCTGCTACCCAAGGGAAAAGCAGTGTCATCGTGTGTTGACGAGCTTCGGTTCGGAAAGAAGAGACCGGAAGAGAGTGAGAGAGGGAAGAGAGGATAATCGCGTTGCGACTTGCAACTCCTAACGGACTCAGCCAAGCTTACCTGGCAGATTTTCCTGTCGGCGACGTGTTGGGATAGATCAATGAATTCGAGAGCTTTCGTGCTCGTTTAATATCTTGAAACATAGTATATGAAATAATGTTTTAAATAAATTGTAAATGAATGTTCTAAAATAAATTTCTCTCGCTGATTTTATTATTAATTAATTGTACGAATTGCATCCGGAACGACACGATTATGCGAATTTTTAACGCAATTTATTTCAGCACCGCCCATTTATTATAAGCGAGAATGCATCGAAGGTAATGGGACATCGTTTCGAGCTTTTGCCGAAATAAATTTTCTTTATCGGTTTTACTGTTGATTTTTCTCTACTGGATGAATTGCATTCAAGAACGTGTTAGGATAGATCAATAATTCACAACCATTTATACTTTACACATCATCGTTTCACGTAATTTATTTCAGCGCTGTTCGTTTGTCGTCGATGTCGATGTATAGAAGTTAATGGACATCGTTCCGTGCGTTCGCTAAAATAAATTTTCTTTATCAATTTTACTATCGTGTTCGTTCCATTTTGGTGGATGAACTGCATTCGAAAACGTGAAGGGATAGGTCAATGGTTCACGACCATTTATACTTTACACGTCGCTTCGTGTAACAATAATTTATTCGAACACTGTTCATCATCTGCCGCAACGTGTCGAGATTAGGGCTGTAACTTTCCTTCGAAGGTCGAAGAATTCGAATGTCGAAGCTTCGAAACTTCGAAATTTCGAAGGTTAGCTTTCTGGTAATTCGAAGGCGATGAGAATCAAAGTTTTTAATTTCGAACCTCCGTAGTAAATTATTGTGACGGCCACTGTAGATATGTGGTAGGTGGAGAGTTTACCTATCTACATTCGGATTTTGCGCTTGTTCCTTCGAGCAAATATAATTTAATAATTATAATTTAATTTTTTAAATATAATTTAATTACGAAAAGTTCAAACGGAAACTTCAATGTCAGTCACCGATGACTGACAGTTAATATTTTTATTTATCAAAAATCGTGACACGGTACAAGATTGCGAAATTTCGAAGCTTCGAAGACTACGAAGAATTCGAAGACTTCGAAACTTCGAAACTTCGAAGGTCCCTTCGTTCCTTCGAAAACTTCGAAGCTTCGGAAAAGTTACAGCCCTAGTCGAGATAAGTACCGTTTGAAAAACAAAACGATTAAGAGAATTTTAAAACATCGATCTATTGTTCCCAGCTTATCAGAGTCATTGAAAGAAAACAATTTTCACTTGGCCCTGCTTCTTGTAATTGACGTAGACAATTAGATTGCGGATCTTCATGTATTTATATGAAAATTGAGTAGATAAAACTCAAAATTGTAGGAAACTTTTGAAAATTGAAGATGTCGATATATGATTTCTCCTCTATTAAAATTATTAAGGGAAAAGAGAACATTCTATTTGGTTTCTAGTTCTTCCGATCGACGCAGGTAGTTCTTATTTTGCATAAAGATCCGCAGTCCAACAATTATAAAGAAAGTAAAGCTAAAGACGTTGGAAGAAAGCAATTTTTGGCGAGATTGAGGTTGAAGCGTGTGGTGGTCCGTAGAATCGGTGATAACCTTCGGATGCTTCCGCGCCATAGTAATCGGCGATGGTGTAACGATAGCCGGGGAGAATTAGTGAATGCCGAGGACTATACCATTACGGGGACAAACGCGTTTGGGGTGTATTTACGCAACGGAATCAAAGACTTGGTCAACCAGCTCCCATAGTGCCTGCAGAGAGGTCGGTTCACGTTATCGCGTGTAAACCAAGCCTACACAGAGGGACACGTTTGTGTAACCGCGATCGAAACTCCGATGGCAGAATCAAGATGTTACTACAGAGGAAATTCGTGAATTCGGCCCGCGTACCATGGCGCAATCGATGCAGGGCTGGTCTGTCGGACTGACATTACCTATTGAAACGCTACTCCTCGACGCCCCACTCTCAGAACATTTCTTCCTGGCCCAAAGTGCTCACCTGTAACAGAAAAGGAAACCGTCTACGTCAGCTATTGTTCGAATACAATCTTACCTTCTTCTATACGCTATTTTAATTCCGTCGAAAATCCCGAGGAAAAGAAATTCCATCCTAAAGTCCTGACCGAATTCTCTAACACTAGGTTTACGGAATAAAAGTCACAAAGTACAATATTTAACCTCCTAACTGCGGAATTTAGTTTTAAAAATCCCCGACCGAGCGCGGAATTAAAATCAAGCAACGACGAGTATATACGTCGAACGCAGAGCAAATGGTCCTATTATTAATTTTACGAAAAACGAGGAAAGATTACATTTTTATTTGATAAAAAATTAACAATTCATTCTTGAAAAGGTTATTGTTATTGCACCGCAATAGAGTTCTGGATTTACGTGTATACACGTCGAACGCAGTTAACTGGTTAACGCTAGGTTTACGGAGCTGTAGAAATAACTATTTCACATTATTTTATAAACATAACAAGGATGTGTCTATCTAAAGTTTTGGTTATTTTTTCAATAATATATACCCAAAGAAATAAATTTGGTAAATAATGTTGGAATTTATGGAAGGAACAAAAATAATCTACTATTACTTAGTAGGTTATACTATTGCTTTACTATCGAGAACGCTCGAAAGATACATTGTATCTATGCTGTCCACGTCAAGGGACCCTCAAGCTTCAAATGTTTCTCAGATCGCCATTCGTTTTTCAGAACGATTCTCATTCGCGTCCTAGTTCTCGTAGAGTAAAGACGCGCCTCTCTACGTGAATTGAAATATATAAATTCGAATAAAATTCAATTAATAGTTTATATAGTGTTCATAGTTTATTTCCATACCCATATTCCAATAAATAATTTCTCAGGGAAGCACCTTTACAATCTTAATAATCGCAAATTAAGAATATTATAACCCGTCATTTTGACCTAGTGTTAAATAAAAAATTATTACATCAATAATTTTTTTGAATTATTAGTCAAGTTAAGGAAGTTAAGTAAAAATGGTTTAGAACGAATTATATATAAATGAGCTGTCTGTAAATATATAAAATTATAAAACAAAATTTTGATTTGTGGTACTTTGAAAATACGATGATTATTAATTCTTGTATATCCTAGGGTGCTCATCAAGTTACTACAAAGATTGTAGATCGAATAGTTAGTACGAATGCAACATTGGAATACGTGATCTTGCGTGTCGTCATTCGCATAATTTTGATATTACAGCTAGTTTTCCGTGGTTATACCGCGTGAAAGTCTGTCGATAAAAAAAAAAGGGTTTGGAAGAGCGAGAAAACGCCCGGTGAAATGCGGCAATAGGTTCGACAACGAATGCATCCTGACGCTCGCGGATTTGCGAAAACGACTCCCCGACTGGTTGCCGTAGAACGCCGGGATTCTCGCATCCTCCTACGAAGTTTCGATATTTTGCTTAAGCTTTCTTTGCCCGAACGTGCTGGAATATGAGTATGCACGTCGGGAATGAAAGTTGGGAGCTGGATAAACTCCGTGTTCCGCTCGTCGTATTCCTTCGAGTCGAGTTCTCTCCGCGCTTCCGGTTGACAGAGTTTTTAGGGCTCCGGGGGAAATCTTCATATACAGTGGAATTGTATCGCTAGATATTCCCGTTTCTGCGTGTCCACACGGTTCTCGCTGCGATCTTGATTATTAATCCGCTGGCGTATCGACGGAATCCATGGAATCCAAGGAAAGTTATTCTACTTTGATTCTTTCCCGAAATCGAAAATATTTTTCACAAATTTTTCACCGTTCAGTATTTCGTAGACGCAAAAGGAAGTCTATTGTTGCGTGTCTATTTTATTTCGGTTTAAAGGAAATTAATAACATACGTGTGTATTCGACACTGTTCAGAGTCGAATCAGAAAAGTAGGTAACTTTCGCGTATAAATACGTATTCAAATAATGAATATATAAATAAAATTGTAATCTTTATAAAAAATTATTTATTTAAAAAGTTGGTTAAATAATGAATAATGATAAAAAATAGTTTGTTTACCCCGACCCTAGTGCTTCGGTATAGATCGGGTAGGAAGGGTTGGATCAGTCCGGTGGTGGAAAAGCGATGTAAGGTAAAATGAACACACTGGTTTCTCCGGTCAAGCCGCGTTTCTACGACTTCTAATCACCACTTTAATATATTAATAAACTCCTGGACCTAGCGATACGATAGATACAACTGAGGATGTCGTTTCGGAGGAACGACGCACGTTTAGCGTTACGGAAGAACTCTCTTCGTGAACAAAAACACACTGGTTCCTCGGGCCGGAGCCCTCGCGGCACCCGTGGGCATCCCCACCATTCTTTCATACTTAGGAGCTCGTTAGAAATCATTCAAATGGAACGCGGCAGGTAAAGACAATAACTCGGGACGTTACGGTAGAACAATGCCTTGCCCATATTTACAATCCCGTGTCAAACATAGTTTAAATAATACAAATTTTTGTAATTATTTGTTCAAAATGTCAGAAATGAGTGTGGCGATAGAGACATCGATAATTGCCCGATCTCGTCGAACAATTTTCATGTTTTGTCACATAAAACTGAGATTTCTACGTTCTTCGGCCGAACAGAATACAGAATAGGACCCGAACCGAAACTGAAATAATATCGGTTCCCAGGAACCGTAACCGATATTCTCGTAATAGTTGTTACATTTTTTCGGTTGTCGCAACTGTTTCATTAGAACCGGAATCGATATCATAACTGTTCTCAACACCTGGGAATTTGAATCTGGCGGATAGAATTTCGGGACAGTCGATGGCTGAAAATAAGGATAAAGGTCGCGGTGTTTAAATTCGAATTCGTATGGCGATCCCGGCAATCAATTTCGAATTCAGATCATAGCGCGGTGGGTTTGAAATTCCAATTACATCGGTCGGATTCAAAAGTAAATTTAAACAGCAGAATTCAAGTGCGCATCCGGGTCTGTTCGGCCCGTGGATTTTACAGGCTTGTAACAGGTAGTTCTCGTGTTACAGCGCTCTCGTCGAACGCTATTTCTCGCGCAAACACGAAATTGAATCGTTCGCCGGAATGTAAACTACAGGACTCATCGAGTCGGCCCGGGAACAACAGTTAAAAAATGAAAACGTGCGTCGACGCTTCTGGCATAACGGAGGCTCGTTAAATTATTTACGATCCGCGCGCGCGATAGTTTATTAGCCGCAAACCGCGGCTATGCTTTGTTTTCGACCGCGAGCTTTTGCACGATCACGTTTTCGAAACGCGTTCTCGCACACGGCCCGGTGAATATGTGTCATATAAAACCTTCGGGCCGAGCATCCCGTTTCGCAGAAATGAACTTTCGACGGGATTTAGGTGTTCGCCTTGCCGTTGAATATTTTAACGTCGGGCGAGATTCGACCGAACAGCAGGCGAAAATAATGAGTGGAGAGAATTTTCCACGCGCGAACCCAATTACAAACAATTGTTTCCTTGTCCCAATGCAATTATTTTTACATTTAACACCGCTTTCAACTCCGCGAAATGTAATAAAACCGGGACTTCGCAGAATTTTTATACCGTGCTTCAATTAGTAACGATAATAGGTTCAATTTGTCGATTAGAAAATTCCTCGTGGCGAACACAGCGTAGAGATTTCGCGAATATTTGTTAACGCGGATGTGTTCTTTTATTTGAAAAATGTGCAAACACTATAAATGCGTTAAGATCCAGTCTACTTACGGCTGCAGCAACGAGGAAGAGGATACGGCAAGGAGTTAATTTTTACGTACCGTTTCTATTAATTCCGGCAGCGCAACGATGCGGTCGAAACACGCCTAAGCGTATTCAGCGGCGGTAGACCGAAAGTTCTATTCTCTAGGACGGGAGCTCGCCGAGTTTCTGCATAGCGTAATACATAACGCGACACCGCAAGGACGAGCATTGTCGAGGCGTATCCATTGATCACCGAATGCAGTCAGGGACCGCGGCAAGCTTTGTCGACGGGACAGCAAATATGAATGCGGCACGGTTTCCGTGCATCTGGTTGCACCGCGTTGCCTTTTCGTTCTCGCTCAGACACGACACCGCCTTCGAGGTGTCGTTTCACGTCCGAGAAGACAAGTCGCGATCTCGCGGGCCCGTCGTCGTTGTCGTCGTTGTCGTCGTTGTCGTCGTTGTCGTCGACGTCGAGCGTCGAGAACAGCGTAGCGATACACGCAGTGCACAAACGATCGACGCCTCCTTTCAACGACCAGACAATTAATCGTTACGCCCACTCGCGTCCTCGGTATTTCGCGTTCGTCCCCGCCTAATGGGGACACTGACGCGACACCTACTCCCGTATGTCGATCAATTCCGTACCATCGCGTTCTCTGCGGTCATCTCGCAAAATGAAAACTTTCCGAGACAATAATGGCAAACGAAAATGACTAAATCGCAACAATGAAAGCGTTTAAAGAATTTCAAAATACTGATTTGCTGTTTTTGTTGAAGAGTATGACTGCGGTGGAGTTCTATTCTAATTAAAAGACAGCCTGGTGAAATAGGTAACTTTAAACTAAACTTTTTTATTTAAACAGAGATTTCAAAAATATATACAATGATTCGGAAGCACTTTTAATAAAAAGACAACATTTTTAATGAGAAACGCGAGAAGACTTATTGCTCAACCTAATATCTGGCATTCGGTGTCCCTGAGAGAAGCCTCGCTCTTACTCTCTTTCTAAGGTTAACTTTGTCATCGGATTACTTCGAATCGAATCAGACGATTGGTTACCTGCTTCGCAATGATTCTAACCACTGTTACGTAGAAGTTCAATGAGAACCTAAAAGTGTGTCGACAGCAGCACCTTTTAATCCGATTGGTCAACGCGAAATCGTCAGATTCTAGGAACACCTACAATAGTGTCAAGGGAAGATTTTGTAAATTGATCTTCCGAATCCGTCAGCAATGATAAGTATTGTAATATGGGTGTTTTTGCCCTTGGTTGATCCCTTGAAGATCGTTCGAGCCTTGGGGTTAATTTCACTGCGAGGTGCCCGCTAGAGTTTTCGAAGGACCACCTTCCGACTTGGAAGGAATTAACGATGATGCGAAATACTTTGAAACTTGGTATATTTCACAGAACTAGTGAGGCGTAGACTTAGTACAAGAGTTAAAGGTGATAGTCTTGAGAAAGACTGATTCTATTCGAGTGACGTGCACTGCGCGATGGCTGTCTAAAATCTGCCTGATGATTTTTTGTTGAAAGGGGCTTATATACAATTTTTTGGGCCCGGATGGGGCCCAATAGTGGTGTCGCTAGGCGAAGGAAAGATGCTGATTGGCGCGCGCTCGTGCCGAGAAAGCAGGGTGTTTTAAACGGAAAAGTCGTCAATGCGGATGTACGTACGTTAACCGTCCCTCGTACCTGATCGCCGCGGGTCAGTACCTGGGACGGAGAGCCGTAAAGTGGGCCGCTGCCCTTCGCTACCCTCATTTGAGGGGTGTCAATCCCGGTAAAAATATTCTGCAGTTTTCTGAGCGAATTGGGGGTACGCAAGTACGGAACGAGAATTATTACATTAAAGTCAGAGTTTCGGCACAAGAGTTGTTAACATGAAAAATCCGCGCTGGCAGGCCGCTACAATGGGTATGAAAAGAAACTATGAACACTACACAGGGTGAATTCGATAAAGCAGGACACCTAAAAATCTCCGTTACTTTTCGTTGTACAAAAAAACTTCGTAGGACAAAGTTACACTGTTTGAAGGGCCACATATAACGGTGCAAGGGAAACAAAATTTCAAGGTCATTTTTATGAGATTTCAAGGTTATCGATGTTTTTTTAAATGGAATGATATATTTTCGTTAACGTAATGTTGTACCTGACAAAATAACGAATTCGTGCATGTATCACAATATGACCTTCAAATGACCTTCAACCCAGAAAAATGGTATAAATAAAATTCAACGTGTAAGATTCATTTGATGTATTTCTGTTACGCCAAATGTTCAAAAATATTCCCTCGAGCTGCTATACATTCAAATGTATCGCGATACACAATATAATAACAGATTCGGTGTTGACAGGAGGACAATTATGATATACCTTCACCTATACGTTCGTACAGAATCGTGTTTATCCACTACTAATTACTCGGTAGACCTTCTTGCTATCAGATTTCCAGTTTCTAAGATTTCTCGATCAGTTTATCGATGAACGTTTCAAAATGCGTTACTCGAAGGAAGATAAGATCGATATGATTTTCATTTATGGAGAAAGTCGACAGTGTTTAAGAGAAGCCGTGCAGTTGTACAAGGACCGATTTCCTAATCGTAATTGTCCATCAGTTTCCGTTTACTCCAACTTGTTAAATAAATTCCGTGAAACTGGTAGTGTCGAAAATAAAAAACGTACAAAGGTGAGGACTGTAAGGAACGAAGCAAATACAATTAATGTTCTGGCAGCAGCGAATACAAACCCTCATGCTGGTACGAGGCAAATCGCACGAGGAAGTGGCATTAGTCAAAAATGTGTAGTGCAAATACTCCAGGAACACAAATTTCACCCCTTTCACCTATCGATTCATCAAGAACATCATTGTAGAGACTTTGTAAATCGTGTAAACTTTTGCCAGTGGGGATTGAGACAATTGATAAACGATGAAGCATTTTTTAATAATGTATATTATTTACCGATGAAGCTTCGTTCACAAATCACGGGCAAATAAATTTAAAAAACCTACATTATTGGTCATCTGAAAATCCGCGGTGGTTACGGACAGTCGACAAACAAAGACCGTGGTCCGTCAATGTTTGGTGCGGAATTTTAGATAACCAAATAATTGGGCCTCGCTTTATTACCGGAACATTAAATGCAGAAAAATACATTGCATTTTTACGAGAATCGTTACCAATTCTCCTAGAAAATACACCCTTGAACATTCGTGAAAATATGTGGTATCAACATGACGGATGTCCGGCCCATTCTTCCCGTGTCGTAACACAATTCTTAAATAACAAGTTTCCGAATCATTGGATTGGACGTAACGGACCCGCATTATGGCCAGCTCGCTCGCCAGACCTTACACCCCTTGATTTTTATCTATGGGGAAAACTGAAAGACGATGTTTATAGCGAACCACCAACGACTATAGACGACACGAAAGAAAGAATCGTCCAGGCTTGTGCGTCGAATTCCTCAGAAATGAATTACGCAGCAGTACGTTCTGTAACTTCACGGCTGAACGAATGTATAGCAGCTCAAGGGAATATTTTTGAACATTTGGCGTAACAGAAATACATCAAATGAATCTTACGCGTTGAATTTTATTTATACCATTTTTCTGGGTGGAAGGTCATTTGAAGGTCGTATTGTGTTACATGCATGAATTCGTTATTTTGTCAGGTACAACGTTACGTTAACGAAAATATATCATTCCATTTAAAAAAACATCGACAACCTTGAAATCTCATAAAAATGACCTTGAAATTTTTTTTCCCTTGCACCGTTATATGTGGCCCTTCGAACAGTGTAACTTTGTCCTACGAAGTTTTTTTGTACAACGAAAAGTAACGGAGATATTTAGGTGTCCTGCTTTATCGAATTCACCCTGTATAAACTATAAATTGAATTTTATTCGAATCTATATATTTGAATTCACGTAGAGAGGCACGTCTTTACTCAGCGAGAGCTAGGACGCGAATGAGAATCGTTCCGAAAAACGAATGACGATCTCAGAAACATTTGAAGGTTGAGGGTGTCCCGTGACGTGGACCGCACAGATACAATGTATCTTCCGAGCGTTCTCGAAAGTAAAGCAACAGTATAACCTACCAAGCAATAGTAGATTATTTTTGTTCCTTACATAAATTCCAACAATAAGCACCAAAGAATTTGGTTACGACATCGGAGGTTGATTCTCGAAAAACCGTGGTCTTCGGGAGCGAATGGGAAGGGTGGATGATCGCCGTGTTTGACGATTTATGGTCTTGAATAATTTCTTTTCGCCGAGCGACATTTCGCGCGCGATAAATTCCGACTTTCTAAAGCGGAGCCGTTTCAGAGGATCCAGCTTGTCGCGGCGCAGTCTGGTCTTGCATCTCGCGAGAGTGCCGCGTGTGCAGGCATGAATGCAGCCCGACCCGGTGCAGCACGCACGTCACCCCGGAACAAAACGCGTCGTCGTGTCGTAGACGACGAGCCACGCGGCAACTCTCGAACTGCAACCGTGAAATGCACGCCGTTCCCGCGGCTTACGTCACAGCCGGTAACTCGCTGCGGATTAGTATAAACGCCGCCGCGTACCCGATGAATTGAACCGCGGACAATAAATGCGCCGCGCTTTGTACACCGTCGGGACAAAGATGTATATTCAACAGTGACACGGGGGAAACGGGGACGATTTTGTTTTAAGCGAGCCCCGTGAATGGAGGCCGGGGGCTGCGCGACTCGGGAAAGTCGCGATTTGCATCGTCGTTCAATGCGAGCACGCGGAATCAAACTTTCCTTCAAGTCGCCGAACAATGCGCATCCACCGAACCGCTGGAAATCGTTCCGGCCCTTTGTCCCACGAATTCGATGCCATTCGTCTCTCTCACTGCACCCGACTCGTTTACTCGTCGATGATGTTTATAATTTTCCTCCGATTTACGCTGGTTAATCCTAATGGAATATTTACGACAAGCTATGCTCGTCATTTCGGGGAATAAAATCATTACCTGTTCGATACTGCGATCCAGCCAGCGGCAATTTTGCGAATTACGAGAAATTTCGTAGCTAGTTGATTTTTAATGATATTGCGATATGAACGTAGATTAGCGCTGTTACTGGAATAATTAGATTTAATCTTGATAACGTGACTGCGGATGATGCATGTTTCATGTTTATCGAATAAACTGTGACATTATTTGCTAATAACAACTACATCGTTTATCGTTTATGCAAAATATAAGAAGCGAGTATCTGTAGGTACGGGCCGATCAATTTTTCTTTAAAATTGCAAATGATGTCTCGCGACAGCTTCGGCAGAAATAGTATTAATATTGAAATGCAGAGGACGCGAACGAGCGGCTCAAAAGGAACGTGTCGCCTCATTTTCTCGGCGGCGATTGTTCTCTGTAACGTCGCGATGCAATGTAGAAAATGGACGACATCCACGGAGGAAGACGAGCGTATCGACGCGACGCGTCGAGAGAAACTTGCGTGCATTGTGCCGGCGACGGACAAAGGGACTCGCGATAAACAATTCCGGTTGCGCCGGCACGCGAGCACACGTTTTCCGCGTGAAAGTGACTCGTCCTCGGGAACAATGAGGCGGAGCCAAGTCGCGCGACGCGCTCGCCAATCTATTCAGGATACGCGTGGCTGCAACAAGATCCTTTACATTTTAATACCTAGAGTGTTCACGGGAAATGAATTCCCACGTTCGCGCTGGTTTCCAGCGAATCGGATCATGCGAGTCGGGCGCGGTTGCTTGTTCGAAGCGATTATGGCTGCTCCGGTGAGATGTTCTAGTGTTTTACTCGATGTTGTAACTGTCTTGCGTTTCTTCCTCGTTAAAAATTTAATAAACACATCCTTCTTATTTTTACGATGAGTTTTATATATGTTGTCACGTCGAGTTGATAATCATGTATGATTAAAGATGATTATCTCATTCGGTAAACTTTGTTTCTCTACTTAAATATACAGGACGTCCTACGTAACCGATCGCGAAAACTGATCAACTTTTGTTTAAAATATTTGTTTGTCAGACTGTCGCAAATACTTAAAAATCGTGGAAAGTGTTACGTGGAATACCCTGTTAAATTAGTCCCTAAACTGAAAATGGCGCGGGATTGAAAACCCTAATCGCGACACGGAACGACCAATCCCGCGATCAAGGATGATCTTCGATGGAATTGACGAAGTAATAAAAAAATAATCGGGATCGTACCTTCCCGTAAATAAGTAGCCGATATTCGATAAAATAAAAAGCGTTCATATTTCAAGAGTCGTGGCCTGTAATGGGTTGTCCGAGCGGCCGTGTATCGATACCGCGACGTTCTCGTTCAATCGAATCCGGAAACTAATTCGAAGGGTCGATTCGCGTAGCCCGGCTTCCGTGAAAAACCGTGCTCGGGGGTGTTCTGCATTATTCGAGCTATCTCGGCGATAAATATCGGCAGCCCGTGGCGAAGTGCATGTACCTGGCCACTACCGGCCCTGCCACGGGAATATTTACACGGCGATTCGATTTATCGCGTGCGCCCGGTTTCCTCCCACACACCCCTCCCGACCAACCCCCGGCCCGCCCTGAACCTCCCGCGAAAATTGAAATATATTTCCCGCAAAGCCGCCCCCGATTTTATTGTCCAATTCCATCGAACTTCATCCTTCGTCGCCGGGATTGCTCGTTCTGTGTCGCGGCGCATCCGTGAGCTCGTTCCGCGGTTACCGTGTAAACGCGTCTATAAAAAAGGGATTGCAAAAGTTCGATAAAAAAAATCGGTCGCGAACGCTGCGATACACGACGCATGTTTACGTCACAAAATTAGGACGAATCTTGTACGAGCCACGCGTTTCCGATACGTACCAGCATTCCAGCATTTTTTGAAAATATTCAGACACCATCGATGCATAAAGATCCGCAGCCTATTCGTTACACGAGTAAATATAATTGAAATGATATCGTAATACGTCATATGTGGTATAATTTTCGTTAGAAAAATGCTATGAATATGTTGGTCAAAGTCTAATCGAAAAAATAAAGAAGTTTTGTTATTGGATTACAGTAATGTCCACATTACTGTCCAACAGCCGTATTTATGGTGGACAGTAAGATTGGTGTGTACATGTATGATCGTATTTTTGTTACTTCAAAGGCGATTCCGAACATAGAGAAGGATTGATTGCAATTCAAAGGTGAAGCCGAACATAGAGAAGGAAGAATGAAATTCAAAGGAGAAGCCGAAATCTCCGAAGTCTCTTTCTTTCCAATACGCTGTCGTTCCTCGCGACCGAAACTTGAATCGTCGATTTAACCACTAAATACAATTGGAATTATATCGTGTTTGGTCTTATATTGATCAGAATAATGCCAGAAATACGATAGTGAAATTTCATTAAAAAAATAATGAAAATTTCGATTGATTAGAGTCAATGGGTGGTGTTTACACCGATATACCCGAGCCGAGATCAATCATCGCCGCCTTCGGCGCGGCGCGGCGTCGGCCGCCAGTGGAATGAGTAGGCACTGGACTTAGAACCCGGTGTTGACTCTGGACAGTAAAATCCGCATTACTGTCCAACAGCCGTATTTATGGTGGACAGTAAGATTGGTGTGTACATGTATGATCGTATTTTTGTTACTTCAAAGGCGATTCCGAACATAGAGAAGGATAAAATGACATTCAAAAGAGAAGCCGAACATAGAGAAGGAAGAATGAAATTCAAAGGAGAAGCCGAAGTCTCCGAAGTCTCTTTCTTTCCAATACGCTGTCGTTCCTCGCGACCGAAACTTGAATCGTCGATTTAACCACTAAATACAATTGGAATTATATCGTGTTTGGTCTTATATTGATCAGAATAATGCCAGAAATACGATAGTGAAATTTCATTAAAAAAATCATGAAAATTAAGAAAGTTGAAAATTTCGATTCGTTCGAGTCAATGCGTGGTGTTTACACCGATATACCCGAGCCGAGATCAATCATCGCTGCCTTCGGCGCGGCGCGGCGTCGGCCGCCAGTGGAGTGAGAAGGCACTGGACAGTGAACCGAGTATAAACAAAGGACAGTAATGCGGATTTCACTGTACTTATGTTTACACTATTCGGCGACCGAGGCCTCTCGAGCTTCGCTGTCCTTTTCTACGTTCGATAGAAGTCAAAGAATATTATCCCTGGCCGATAATTGTCCCTAGTCGGACCCGTTTTTTGGAGAATTATCGAGAAAACACTGCGTTCTGGAACGGTGGGCGCGCGTTTACGAATCGCCGTGTCGCTAATCTACACGATTCACGGGATCGATTAAAACTGGTTCTTCGTCAGAGCTCCGCAGATTTCCCTGGTAATTTATGAAAGTCGTTCGACGTTAAAAGCTCGACGGCCAGGGTGGTTTTTACGGTTGGAAGGCTGGCGGGAATCTCCGTTCCGCTCGTCAGATGCTCTACGTCTTACGTCGACGTTTCTTCGTGCCTCGTGGAAAATCCCATCTCTCCGTTTGCGGGGTTAAACGGAGAGAAACGTCGAAATCGGGAGAGAGAGGGAGAGAGAAAGAGTACGAGAAAGAGTACGAACGCTGATAGTCGGAACGAAGTCGACTACCGGGAGCGTTTTTCGGTGCTTTGATCAAAAGTCCCAATCAAGATTGATTGCTCGAGATGAAACGGAATCTATTTCGCGTCCGACGAGATTACGGGGTAACGCACGCCAGGCTGAATGCTAAATCGGCCCCGGTTGACGTTCCGGAAAGGTCGAGAAATGCTAACGAGCTTCGCCGGTAGTCGGCAGCTGCTTTCAAAGCTCGAAATCTGCGATTTCGAGCGGCTGGCTGGCTGCTCGGCCACGCTGTTCTTTTCCTTGCCGATTCCGGCACGAACCAACCGGTCTCCCGCTTGAAATTCGCTGCCGTCGTCATCCCCCTGGCCTAACAGTTGCTAAGCCGGTTACCAGCCTGAGAATCCCGACTCGATCAATCCACTATCGACTGAATTGGAACAGAGGATCAAGGACTCGCCACCGATCCCGGCATCCTTGCCAGCCTGGAAACCGGATGCGAAGTTATCGACGGAACCTTGGCCAAGAGACTGGACCAACAACCCCTTACTTAGGTCCATGTGCATCGTGGAATACAATTTATTGCGGAATCCGTGAATTATGTGTTCGAGGTACATAAGAAGCGGTAGTTGTTGCTTGGAAACACCTAATTCCCGTTTTTCAGGGGCGAAGGACAGAAACATTCATGCTACTTCAGGGAGAATTAATTATATTATAATACAGTAGATTCCCGTATAACGGCACCAGAAACTTGATTGAAAACAGTGTATGCAGGTGAGTCTCGTAACGCGACGGATCTCAAACTACTAGTCAGTTATTTGTTGTACGAAAAAATGTTTCGAACAAAAGTTGCATGGTTTCCTGGGGGACATGCAGTGCTCCAGTAGGCGTGTCATAGAGTTTACGATTTTGAACGTGTACGAACGTGTACGACTGTGAATTATGTATTCAAGATGCATAAAAACCTTTCACTAACCGTACTCCTACGTCGCGAGACTTGTTGCTAGGAAACGCTTAATTCCGGTTTTTCAGCGATCGTAGTTCCGAACAGCTTACCAGGGATCTCTCACGGATGCCCAGGGGCGAAGGACAGCGATCCTAGAAGTTCTCCAGAACTGGAGAAGTCGCAGTTCCGAAGGAGACTCTTAAATAATCCGTAATCCCGGCGCGGGGTTCATAGTTTACGATCCGAAACGCTGCAACCCTGTTTCCGGAGCTGATCGGATCGACGGGGCGTCGCGCTCCGTTCTCTATCTGCATCGATCGTTTCTAATCTCGGCACGACTCGCGCTGTAATCTTAGCGAAAGCTCCGCGAAGATTAGCGATCTGAAGTTCCCTGGATCCTTTTAACATCGCGCGCGACTGAAAGGCGAAAATCCGGCCGCCTATGACATCGAGGTCGTGAGATGGTACCGTTCAGGTGTCGGTCGGGAATATCCGCGATAAGGGGAGGATTAGAGGGTGCAACCGGATAGGGTGGTCAAATGTGTGCCGAAATCAAATTGTGATCTTTTTCCACATAAAATCAGCGATTTCAAGTTTCAGGAATTTATTGGACATCGATTTAGCAATAAAAAATTCGGTAAAAATTCACAATCGTGTATGTTACCATGTAGAATGTTCATAAATTTTTTCGTAAGTTTTTGTTAAGTATAACGGAAGAAACAGTGTATAATTCATTGAACCGTGCGCGCCCTGCAACTACCTAACCTACCCTTCTATGGTATGAAGAAAGATTATTTTCCGTATTAAAATTCAATTTATCGAATTGTATCGAATAATCAAATATTATTGCGTTATAATAAAACAACTTTCAATTATGACCGAAATATAACAGTTTTTGATTTCAATAGTTACTTTCGGACCCATTTCAAATCCCGGTAGCTATAACCAAAATTTCGGTAGTTCATAACAGTTAATTATAAACTATCGATCCGTCATAACTAGACAGCGGATCTTCATGAAAAATAAAAATGTTCTTCCTGGATTGCAACAAACCGGAATGAACTAGAAATTGATATTCTAATGTTTTTACTGTTGCAAGTTGCACCAACTCGTGTTTGTCGTAAATGCATAAAATCCGGTGTCTAGTCACAACTGTTTCAAGGACCGAAACCGATATCATAACTGTTTCCAAGCCCTGCGCGATAGGCTCGGATTCAGGAGGTGCGAGAGGGATCTCAGGGAGAAGACACGGCAATAAGCCATCGGGGCCCAGGACCTTTGAACGGCTGGAAAGGCCAGCCGAATGGGAGGAAGAGCAGCGAATCTCCCGGTGCACAAATCAACGAGAAGTTCTGCACACCGTCGACTCGCGGCGCAACCTTGGTCACGAGGTGAAAGGGCTCGCGGAGCAAGATCTCCAGAGATCCGGGACGCGTAAACCGTTTTGATATACGATCTGGTTACTCTCAATGCGCCTATTGACGCCGGGACGCCATGCCGCGCGTCGTTCCGCCTTGCCAACCGGGCACACCGACACCGCACACCTGGACAATCGGCTACACCTGCGTTACCTGCACGCCACGGGCATTGTCGATCGGCCAGGAACGCAAGCGCTAGGTCTTGGGCACCGGCATTTTTTCGTCACGGTAACATCGTTTGTCTACGAGAGACAGTGACACGAAATTGCGGACGGCAATGCGCACCGGTGGAATTTCATCGCTGCGGGCACAGCGTGGCAGCTCACGCTGGGCTGAAAACCAGTATTTCGTGGCCAAAACTGAATTCTCGAGGTTTCATATTTTCAAAGAATTTTCATGTCAATCGATAACTCTTCGAAACTTCGAAATGGTAGGCATTCTAGATAAATGATCTGTGGTGACGTCCCACAGTGGGGTACAGTAAAGTCGAGATTACTGTCCTCGGTCAACACCGAGTTCTAAGTCCAGTGCCTACTCATTCCACGATGTTCATTCGGCGATGATTGATCTCGGCTCGGGTATATCGGTGTAAACACCACACACTGACTCGAATTAATCGAAATGTTCAACTTTCTTAACACTAGAAAGACTGAAACTTAGTATATACCTATATTGCCCCAAAGCAGTCAAAATGAATGCATCGCGAAAGAATAACTAACGTGTAAAGAAATTTGTTTAAAATTAATTTTTTATATTTTTTATATTATTTACAGTCATACATAGCGCGTTCAAGGGGAACGAGGCGCGTGGGAAGACCTCGCATAAACATTCGAATAACAAGTACTACTTTAGTTATCGAACAACTGCAACTTATCAAGTATATGCTCAAATCGACAATTTATCGTGAACTTGTATGCTATCGTGTGACGGTAATAAAAAAAAATATAAACTGTTATTCCAATCCAGAACCGAACTGGCCATATAAGAAATTTACTCGATTCAATAATAAAAGTCATTTGATTATTTAAAATTTCCCAAGTAGTCGAAATGACTGCTTTTGGGCAATACAGGTATAACACATACATATATATATCGGAAATTAAGGAGGAGGAGGCAACTGCAATGATTAATAAACGCATTTACATGTTGTACAAAAAGTCACAAAATTCTAAGAAGCTTTGTCATTATATACATAATTGTTTTTCTAATTGAAATTGAAAAGCAGTCAAAATGACTTCCTTAGGCAATCTAGTGTTAATTTTCATTATTTTTTATGAAATTTCACTATCGTATTTCTGGCATCTTTCTGATTAATATAAGACCAAACACGATATAATTCCAATTGTATTTAGCGGTTAAATCGACGATTCAAGTTTCGATCGCAAGGAAGGACAGCGTATGGGAAAGAAAGAGACACTCGTTCTGTCCTTCTCTATGTTCGGCTTCTCCTTTGAATTTCATTCTGTCCTTCTCTATGTTCGGACTCTCCTTTGAATTTCATT